>JAOSYY010000007.1:500728-521269 GCA_025727935.1 Hebomoia glaucippe
AATAATGCTTACTAATTACAATTTGATATAACAAAAACCTTAGCCACAGCAGCGCGTGGCCAGGTCATCTAGTATTACTATATATAGTACGACAATGAAATATATTATCAGGACGATATTTTAAATTTCGAGTCTATATATGTCATTGTGTAAATCAATATAATATGCTGCCCATGTTTACTTTGGAGAACCCCATATAAATTTGACCTCTTAATCGGTTTTGGGAGTCCGATCCATCTATAACAAAGAATTGAAAAATGTTTATAAAGCATTTAATGTTAGGACAACATAGAGCTATGGCAATTCGTTGACCACTAATGAGTGCAACAGCAGCGCCATGCGGGCACCGCGGCCGCCGCGAGAACTAATTTACAATGATGGATCGCTTTGACTCTGTTACTCTCTTTGCTATTGTTATAAATTTCTCTAAATGATTATTTACAGAAGGGAGTATTTTCTTTCTTAATTCATTACCGTATCTAATATGCCTGATAATTTAAATTTAAGAATTAATTTTTAAATTTCAGGCTTCTCTACAATTTCTATGTTTTAATTTGCTTAATTAAAATTTATATAAAATATATGATAGTCATGATATACTCGTATATACTCGTTTATTCATAAAATTGTTGTTTGTAAAGCTCTCATTTTCTTATTCACTTATATTAACGTTATAGAGTATTATTATGTGTAACCTATTAAAAACTATAACAAGTATATGATGGGATGTTCAAAGATTGCTGTGACATAACAATGGCCATCAGGTGCCCTTAAAACTGATTCGCGCGCCATTAATTTGACAAATGTACGCGGATCGCAACGGGACGCTGCCCGACACACCCCGTGCACGACGCTCTTTATGTTAGTAGTGTGCGTGGGCCTCGTTTTATTTAAGCACCATTTTACAGACTAAATATGTTTTTGAAATGCTAAGTCATTTTGCTTATGGGTAGAGTTTAGTATTCCTAAATTTAAAGTATAATTTCAAAATTAACTTTAAATTCGTATATTTCGACAAATACAATTTAAACAATATGCGTAGATGTCGATTTCCTTTTCAACTATATCTTTAATTAATTTATCTAAATTAAGAAGATGTATTTTAAGCCATTTACTTAAAGATTGTGTAACAAATTTTGCTTAAATGTGTTTTAGCTAAACTTTCAAAAGTTTATTTTAAACTACCTGTCACTTTTCTTTAATTTACTATCTATGGTGAGCTATGTGACATAAAATTAAGAAATAAATTTATTATCCGCTAATTTATTCGATTTAGTAGATGTCGATAGCAATTTGAATTGAATTAGAATGACGAAAGCACTAAATAAAGTTTTATTCATTATAGCAGCTAGCCGAATATATTAGGATAAAATAATACCGCCCACCTATGTACATTGAAATTAAAAGGTACTAAAATATTTGTCTGCATTATTAATTAAAAAACGAATCTACTTATTTAACGTCTTCAACCAGCTTTGAGATTACGAATTATTGAAACAAAAACCAAAGCATACATGAATCCTAGAAAAAAAATTACAATGAATACGGCAAATTAATTTAGATATGTAGCGAAATATATTGATACCTATGTATAATGTGTTTTAGACATTATGTTGAAACCAAATAATTTTCAATTATGAGCTTCGCTTGTATCTAACATACAATTAAATTAAACCTTGACATCTACTCTTGATCTATATCTAATTGTCATATGTATAATTATAGTTTTATCATTTATGCGTATATATTTATATATATCTTTAATTTCGCAAGTGTTGATACGATAATGACAGTAAACTAAGTTTTAAAATCAATATTATGAAATAATTGCCAACAGCTATAGTCGACTATAGCGCAGATATCCTACATCGAAGCTTAAACAATAAACAAGTTAAAATTTCACGGACGCAGGCGCGATGCCATCTTTAAGGCTCTCTAATGGCGTTGGCCCTTAAATTTTTAACTTTATTTATTGTCTTTTGTTAGTTATCGGCTCAGCATCTAGTCGTTATGACTTGTACTATGTTGTTAAAATGCTTTTATTTAATTTGTACTTCGATGTTCAATCAAATTGGACAAGGTTTAACCAGTCCAAGTTTAGATTATTAATTTTCACTCGTGTATTCGTCTGAGTTTTGCATCTTTCTTAAAATTTCACTAAAAACAAATTATAATATGCTTTATAAATAGACAGATTTTTATATTCTGAAAGCACAGTTAATTATTGTAAATTACAGTTAATTGTTGCAAAGCACAGTTAATTGTTAATTATTAGACCATTTTTACAATAACAAATTTATAGTACAACTTACGCATTCAAGAAAACAACCTGCCCATTAATTAAATGCCGGCAACACACCTGCGAGCCCTCTAAAGTTGCAGATGTCCATGAACAGCAGTGATCACTTATATCGGGGAAGTCATTATTAGTTTAAAAAACTACTATATTATGACAATTTATGTACGACGCTTGAAAACGCAAAAACTACCGAATCATTTAAAAATAATACATTTTCTAGTTCTTTTCCCAATCCAGGCAAGTAAAAACAAAGTCGTGATTAAAAACTAGTCATTATAACAAAAATGATAGGTACAGACATAGCTTTAAGCGAGTAACCAAATATTTTTTGACAAATAGCTTACATATCCAAAGACAAATTCGATGTTTTTTTGGATTATTTTTATCGGTGACATTAATCAGTTGTACACATAAATTAGAAACTTCTATTTTGTATATTTCTCTAATTTATATTATATTTTATATATCACGACCATTAGTAATTATTTAGGAGAAACTACAAAAATATTATAAATGTAGAATTGAAAGCGACGTGTTCAAAAGTTAGCTACCTACCTATACATAATCAAGAATTAGTACAATAGCGCCGCGAACAAAGACGAAAACAATACGAAAGAAAAACAAAAGCAGCCAAATTTACGTTTAAAAACAACGTAGATAGGATTCGTATCTATCCTATTTAGATATTAATCTAAACGAAAAAGCAATTCAAAATAGGCAACAAGCTAACAGTAGGGTCGGGTAATTGGCCATTTATCAAAGAGAAGGGGTTAGCTCCTGACGGTCGCTGCTGCCCTGGTACATAGCTTTGGGCGATATCACTGTAAAAGATACACAAACATACTGTTTATTAGTTTAGCATTGTAATTGTAAAACTAAGTTTCAAGTAAAAAATACATTTATTTATTTTTAAAGTTACAAACGATAATTAAAATCATTACTTTGAAATAACTGATATCTTTCATGATAGATATCGATCGATCGATGTGTGATAGAGAGATATAAAAAAAGATATGATCGCGATTTGTTATCTTTTTAGCCTTACAAATAATTATATAAACTTTTAACATTATACGCGATTTTCATTGAATATTTATACTTTCAAAATTCATCAAATCTTATTACAACGGAACCATAAACATACCTTCAGCAATTTTATAAGCCACACTTTGAGACTTCCTTATTTATTAAATATGCATATTCCAAACCTACAAAAAATAACCTGAATTAAAAATAGATGTGTCGTATGAAATTTTCGCCAAATAATCCGTTTCCTAAACACACAGGTGCTTTCGTGGACCCCCATAAACCTTATTAAGCCGGGTTTTAAATTCAACCTCCCGTTAATGAAACTTTCTTATCAGCGCTTCTTGTTTTGAATTATTACTCTGCTATTTAGATTAGCTACTATCTTTGTATCCCGTTACTGGAATAAACAATTCAGAATTGGTATTCGTTTGTGTGTTAGTCTGCAGTTAAAGAAAATGTTAAGTGTGTGATGTCTTTCTGTCACTCACACTCCACATCGTATATAAATAATTTGTGAAATAGTCTAAGGCTATTTTCATTAAAATTCTACATTTTATAATTTTTAAATCCTAGCACGTAAAAATGTTCATAAAATTATCATTTTTAAAGCAGTAACTTTTGTTTATGACTTGTTCTCCGATGATTATATAATAAATGTCTATACTTAATTAGTGTTGTAATTTTTACGATTTTAATAATCGTGATGATGACTGTTAATTTTTTTTTAGGAAACCGTAAAAAACGGAGTCGTATATTACATATATATACACACTGTAAACACTATAAAACACTGTAATCTTTTTTAAATTAAATTATAACAATAATAATATTAGTAAATATAAATACATAGCAGATTGTATTTATAAAAATAAATAATAAAATGATCATATTTACAAGGATGACGTTTCTATAGAAGGAAATTTTATGAGAAAATCAGCCGGTATTCAATTTTATGAATATTTTACAAGAATTAAAATAATAACTCACATCTTCTAAAGATTAACTTATCTGTGGAACCCTTTAACAAAACAACCATAGAGATTACAAGTCAACTTTTCCGATCAGACACCATAGACAAAGGCTTAAATTTTACACGGACGGATTGGCGCAGGAATGAACCCTTTGACAATCAGAGAATTGGGGTGACAAATTGCTGTCAGCTTATTTTGTTTATGCCCTTAGTTTAATGTAAATTTCTTTTCGAGTATTGAAAACCAAATGTTTTTCATTAAGTCATTAAATACACCATTATAAATAAGATCATGCACGTTTTAACTTTTTAGCACGATTTTGCTAAATAATAAAATAAGCTGACGGATAAGTGTCAAAATAAGTTTTCGTTAGTCTTTCCTTCAAAATTGAAAAATACAGTATTATAATAAACTATGTCACTAGTGTTATATCAAACAACCCATACGGTTTGTTCTACCAAATTCTTAAAATTTATTATAAATAAACCAGACCTGTGGCCATTAACATAATTTCGAAAGAAACGCGAGTGTAGCCCAAGATGGTAGTTTAGATACACGTGGCAATTAAGAAGTGTATTTGCATAGTGACGGCCGGCACCGCACCGTTTGACATTTCACTCCGCCATTTGGCTTATCTCTCTTATCATTTTCTAAGAAACAAACGAAATATGAGACGCATTAAATGATGGTTTTTATTTAGTTAAATATTTATAGGTACTTTCACTGGAGGCAGTAGTTTCATTTTGGATATAGAATCTTTACTTGCTTTACATAATGATAGAAGATAAAATAAATTTGTTTACTTTTATAATTCTGTCGCGTTCATCTTGTAAAGATATTGTAACTATAATATATATTAGGTTGTTCTTGTGTACTCAATAAAATATGAGACTCGGCTATATTAACATCCAAAGTATAATAGAAAAAGTTAAACATTAAATTAAATATTTGTTTGAAAATGTTTGGTTAGTATACGAAAATCTCTATATATAGATGGTTGATTAAAATACTGGCAATACTAAAATGTTGTATAGTCGAAATCACTTTCAGCGTCTGATTTCTAAATGTAGCCAAGCGTAGCATAAAAAAGCGGCGATCGTCGTTCATAAAGTGTAAAATTCCGAATTACTGGCTGTCAAGAAAAACAGAACAGTTTAATGTAATTAAAAACAAATAGAATCCATCTAAACCGCTTTGTGACAGCCGTCATAATCCGCATGCGCGCTGCAAATAAATTCAGTTGCGCCCCGTTCGTACACACGGCATTAGACGCAAATTAATACAACGGCTCTTCGCACACCTGTGGCCTGTTTCTTTCCGAATTAACTCCCAACAATGGAGCTAAAGTTTTGCACAGTTATTTTTCCTCCGGCGGCCATATTTCAAACTGTCGTAGTTAATCTTTTTATCAAACTTGTAACCGAAGTCTCATCTGTTGTAATTGCGTTTGGAGTTTTAAGGATTACATATAGATGAAAAATGTATAGAGGTGGCCCATGGCTAACTTGTAAAGTCTAAGTTGATTTATGTGTTATGGGATTTAAAATATGGTTGTAAGGAATTTATATTGATACGTATCACATACTAATCAAAATTTATTACAAAACTGTATCCATGAAACTTAGCTAAAAGACACGAGACGATAGAAGAATACAGGTCTGTCTCGTTTCATTACCATTGTCTCAGTAACATATGAACGATTAGACAAATTCTAGTAGAACAACTCAATGACTGCAACAATTTTACAAATAATATGTATTAATTACTTGTTAGTTAAAGGAATTGAAAATATTTTTTACCTACTAAACTAAAATACCAAATTATAGAATTATTTTTCGATTACAAACGTATTTTAATGTATAAATTGACGATTTTCATTACATCGTTTGTTAGTTACAAGAAAACCTAGATAGAAGCATTTAATAGTCTCATTTGATAAGTATGGGGCATCTGAACATAAATAACCGTATATTTTTAAAGTCTTATTAAGTCTGTCTATACTGAGTAATACGCTGAAAACCCGTTATTATTCGTGTATACGTCAATAATTTTATTTCTATCGCTTGTAGCCTTTCGTTTTAATTAAACTTCACTTTATAACAATTTCAATTTACATCTCAAGACGCGTTTTGCGTATTCCAAAAACGTTATTTAATTCAACAGTAGCAATTCGCATTACAAAACGAACAACGTCTAGGCGTATAATTTATATTTAATTTAAACAAGACGACATCGCTATTCGGGATACGATGCGTAATTAAAATTCCCGCCATGGCGGCCGGGCGCGCGCCGCGACAGTTTTCGCGCCAATTTCAACAGACCCGGGAATTAATTGTGACAGAAGACGCGGTCACATCCGCCTACGTTCCGTTATTGCAATTGCATTAACATCCTATTAATTGCGCAGAGTAAAAATATCGCGTACGGTGATTGAGTTGTCATCGAATACAGAAATCGTTGAGTGGCCAATAATAATGTATGAAAAATAAAAATATATTATATGCTTATCTTTATTACGCTTATAGTTTATACGATTGTGTTGAAATTTTATACCAGTTGTTGATACCCAGTCTGATTAAAAAAAGAAAAGCACATGCGCTTGATCTAAACTCACAGGATTAACATAAATACTTTCCTTAAATATCCATATTATAATCATAGAATACGTAATTATTAATATAACATTTGAACAATATCTAGAACCATAAGTTACAATATCACATGATAGGAACATAACGGAAGAGAATTGCTCATTATCGTGATAAATAATTTAAATCAGTTAATAGCTGTATCCTAAGACTAAACACTCTGAAAGGATTAAGTGCAGTTTTTATATAATTCAGAGGACTCAGGTGTGGCTCGCTTGTCATTAGCTGATGAGGGTCCCAGCTCCCTTTGTTTTCCTTTATTCAAAGTGTAATAGAGGACTTAATTGTGCTTTTATAAATATAAGCGTTAGGATTCACCAATATATACGTTTTGAAATATGAACTCTACAGGTAATTTATAAAATTAAAACAAGTTATGAAGACGAACAGATATTTAAAAAAAAAAAATGAAAGCAAATTAAATCAGTAAAAAGTCAGTAAAAATAATGATTATTTAAAAGTTATTAAAAGCTCCCTTCGGAATGACGACAAAAAACAATAGACAGTAAGATCTAACCAACAATAGCAAACTAGTGGGTGAGTGTAGATTATATTCCATTAGAAATTGATGTATGTCTCGCAATTTCACGATAAGAGTGGAAAAATTTATAGTTTTATGCTCTATGCTTTTAGTCATACGGGAAGATTTATTTACGCGATTATTTGATTAATCACTGACATTTAAAAAAGGTATTTATGAAATGTTATTTATACTACCTAAATAACTTTATTAATAAGATATAGATCCATGTTGAAATTGAACCAACGCCCAATAATAGGTGTATATTATTCTGTGTCAGAAATATAGATAAAATATTTTGAACTGGCAAAATTAAATATGTGATAATAATAAAATTATTTTTGTCATCTTTTATATAAGGAAATAAAATCACAAGTGTTAATTTAGGTTTATTTACCTACTTCATTTCTTGAATATTTGTATATAGTTATACTCGTATTCATAATTTTAATTATTACTATCCAATCATAGAGCTGGGTCGAGGACATAAATGTCTCGATATATAAATAATCGATTTGTAAATCGTATGTAGTGACATCTAATTGTTGCTTATGGTTCCACGAGGCAATTTGCAGTGGTGATTGATCGCTTCGCCCGTTAATTACATGTCATGGCTCCCCATTAACATAGCCTTTTTACATTTACCGACGTGTGATTAGAAAGGCTTTTGAATATTTCAAAATACATTCAAGTTGTTTCCGTGTGGAATCAGCTATTCAAAAAATGCATAATTGATATATATATGCGTGCGTTTCCATTAGTAACAAAAAATAATACGATTTAAACAGTTAAGATAATAAAAATTGTTGCCTAGCGTCACGTATCAGCATCCAACACGCAAAACTTACAAACTAGAAAAAGTTAATTACTGAAAGATAGAAATAAATTCTTCACTTAATTATCAGATAGCACGCATCTCGATATAAATTCATGCCTAACGCATACAAAATGATAATTTCACTTATTCGACCTAATACGCGTAGGTGTCTTAATATTTTATTCGTTCAAGCGAGATGTAAAAAGCGGAATCGATTACACACGAATGGCCACGATACATTACCATCTGGGAAATTAATTAATCGAATTAATAACAAAACAAATGAGTCGATATCTTACATAAATCGTGCGTGGGCTCAAGACGAATGACCATTCGATGGCAATTTGATTTTTTTATCGACTTTTAAGTGCGTGCTATACAGTCACTATACTGATATATTGCATTATTGTTTTTAGATTATTGAACGAATATATTGGTATTGGTATCTAATTCTTAAATTTAATGTGTATTTTTAAAGAAAAATATATCATAAGAAAAATCTGTTACATAATAAAATGAATTCATATAATACGGAAGTCTGAGTTGGAGCTTATGAAAAAAAGAAATGTCAAAAATAAAGGCGCGCTGTCGTTTTACTTTTTTAAATTGAGGTATTAACTATCACAGATAACCTCAGTTGGTTTTTTAACTTTCTCTTTATAACGTCTATCAGATGGCTTAGGTTGGAATTTAAAGGTATGAGTCGGTGAGAAGTTTTAATAGAGTTCTAGCAATCTGATCGAAATGAAAGTATTAAAATAAATTCTTTAGGCAAGGATTTGAATGAGGTTCTACGTACCTTAAATAACTTTTTAAAGCGGTTATTTTTATATAAAACTAAAAATTAAAATTATTTATATACCACGGAATAATTACAAAATTAATATATAAATGAAATGGGACAGAAAAAAATTTAAGTAAAGTAAATAAGTAAAGTAAGTAAATCTTTTTTAAATAAACTTAATATTACGCTGATATTTTAGGAAACCTAAAAACTTTTAGCTAACCTGGAATAAAACTTTCAAGCGAGTGCTACATAAATCGGATTGTAGCTAATTCCTTTGTCCGCTGAAACCGAATTTTCGTAACAAACAATGCTATATATCATTTGCTCGCACTTAAGTAAAGCGCTCGTGTCAGACTGTGACAGCATAACATGCGTTGTCACACTCATTATTCTAATGAATATATTTTTCATACATTTCAATAAAACTATGTCATTTTTTCAAATTCTTCTGCTTAAGTAAGGTTATTAATTGAAGTTGATGTAACGTTACATGTCAGTTTGTGGTAAAATCACGCTTTTATGTCATATGAAGAATATTTGAAGTGTAAACTAGAAGTTAAAACTAAACCTAGATATAGAAACGTATATACAAATCTGTATCGAATCAGACATTTTTTAGGACAATATCAGCAGGTACGCATTTCTTAATTTTCGCAATACTTTAATTAAGAAATTACAACTTCGTTTTATAAATTTTTATACTAACATACATTGAACCGATATGAACGACACATTTGCTTGTTTCATAAATATATGTAAGTACATAATATACATAGTTCGTATATACGTATCTACGCTTATTTAAAGTTTCCAATGATCGCGCAAGAACTAACTAGATGTATTCTTATATATGTAAGTATATTTAGGATACAAGTGACATCCACCATTCTGGACGTTCGCCAAAAGCTCTGTTAAAAGCTCCCGCATCATGAAAGCTCAACGCTAATACTGTGTATATATCTAGTATTATGCTATCTTAGTTAAATACTAGGTGGACTTGTGGCGGTGCACGTTACATTTATCGTTTATTATAACTAGGTAGTATCGATATGAGTAAGGCTAGGTAGATAACTTATTCATAGGGACACTTATTCGATTCCTGGAAGAAATTGCATATTCTTCTTTTTTAATAGCGACGTCTACGGCTAGTAGGTATGCCTTGCTCTTGGAAACAGTTTTAGGTAGCATCAGACTCTTTATGTTTTAAAGTTTGAAAGTCAAAAATTATTATATAAATCACCTTCATATTCAAGAATGTCAGGGTCTTTACATAAGACAGTGGTAAATTTGTAACGGAGTATTTCGACTAATATGGTTTTCACGAACCTATCTGATTTCGCGAATCTCTATACCCGGATATCAGAAGTCTCAATACATTAGTGGAGGTCAATCCGTGATACAATAGCCTGATTTATTGTCCCGGGGTAAGAGTGCCACGGCCGGGGTACGCTGATCTCCATTCAGATATTGATTTGCGATACTGCCTCTTAAAACCGGCTTAAAGCTCGGCTTTGTGAGCTTTTTGACGTTTCTCAAGAGATTTTTATGAATATTATGATAGATTTTTGTGTAGGTTATTAGTTTTTGTAGTTTTAGAATTATCTAAAAAGCTGCAATTTCGTGGAATTACCTATACTAACGAATCATTAAGGCCTACCTATTAGTAAGTGTGAAGTATATACAAATCTTAATAGTGTCTAAAATCAATTCGATACAAGGAAGCAACTTAAAAAAACGCACATTCGATCCTAGCTCTGGAATAAAACAAAGTCTGAGGATAGAGAATTCTTACATATTTACGGTTAATGTATATGTAACTATCATAAAAGCATAAAAGTTAATAAGTTAAAAATAAAATTGTTAAGTCTTTGTACCTTGCAAGACGTACTCTTCTCCTAGTTCGTATTTATTAGATATTTACGAAAACACAACTTTGTGTAAGTACTAATTTACTTACAATCGTACTTACTCTATATAAACATGACATAAAACGTGATACAAAAATAGTATCAGAAATTAAAAAAAACTGTTAAGTAATATATCTACTTATTTCTTTTTAAATAAACGTTAAAAACAAACTGGTCATGTTCTTCATGTACAGGTTTCGTAAAATATATAATTATTAGTATATTATCTGTGGTTATATTTCCATAATTAACTCAATGACATCGCAGTAACATAAAATGGCGGCTAGGCGGGAAATTGATCAATTTAGAAATTGCTGTAATTTCTTAGCTGTTTCAAATGCATTGTTTTCTACAGTTTACGTATCTAGATTATATTTAAATTATTAATCCTAGTTATAGGCCAGATGTTGTGAATTACAAAATTATAGTTTAATATTTCGTATTTTTAAAAAAATATCGAAGTTTTTGCTTTTACGTAATATTTAAGGGATCTGAAGTTTTCTCTTCATAAAATATTTTGAAAGAATATAAAAATTATAGAAGAAGTATTTCAGCGTAATGACGTAACATCTGCATTATCCAAAGGCTGTACTTTGAGTGTGAATAATTAAAAATTTGGCAGCCGCCAGTATGCGGTCGAGACTGGTGGCTCGTGGTGCACTGCGTTCCAGCCACCGCCTCATAAACTTGAGTAACACCCCGAAACCGTTTTTGTTTTTTTTACATTCAAACTTAATATAATTAGATTGTTCTTTTTACATACCTCTTAGAAACACGATACTAAAATATTATTTTTATGTATGGATAGAATAGTAGATTATATACAGATAAATAAAACTTTTCTACATAACACAATTCAAATTCATTTTTTGCACTTTGTAGTAATAGAAAAGTGTCGGCCCTAATCACGTCTAACTAAGTATAGGTAATTAGGTGTATAGTGAATTAAAAAATATATAAATTTTGTTGAATCTTAGAGAGAAATTTAGCAGATATGTGTCGACCATAAGTTAACAGAAAACAAAAAATGTTCCAATTATACAGGTATTATAAAATGACGTTAACTATATAACTATAGAAGGTATAGTCAGAAGTTTCTCAATTACAGTATTTATAGAAATGGATAATTATAATTCGTGAGAGTGGAGGAATGCCTCGCCCAAATGGGAGTTCATACAAAATCCGCAAGTTATAACGAACGAACCAGCTGCGACTAACACTATACTGTATATTTTATTGATATAACTTCAGCTTAATGTATTATTTAAACACATCGCTATGATGAAATAAATATTTGTTACTTTTTTCGACAGCTTATTAAGAAAAATATGAATGACGTACAAGGGTTTTAAAATGAACATATTGCTATTGTGAAATTATTTTTATTATTTAATATAAATTATATAAAATAATAAAAATAATTTCACAAAAATATTATAATATAGTTTAAAATAATAAATTATTATTAGTTTATACTATTTTTATTTTTGTATTTCACTTTTATATCTATTTTATAAAAAAACGAATTAAGAAAATAAATATATGAGAAAATAAATAATAAATTATAATATATAGTAATTAGTTATATTATATAAAAGTAAACTTTATGTTTAACGATTTAATTGGTTTAATGTCTTGCGCCGCAGTGAGGTATTGCATCTATATTTTTTTATATTAATAAATGGATCGACATCGCATTTTCATGTTACATTGCTAAGATATCTATTACTAAGAATTATACTCGTCAGTTGTTAACTATCATAATAAGAAACATAGTCGCACCATAAAACTCTAAACAAATAGATAAAGCCACGTGCCAATGTAACACACATTCAGCCCCGTAAATCGACCCTTTGTGCGGGCAGACTGGGCCGAGATAGTCAGAATTAAACTTGAATTTAAAACCATTTTATATTAGCTAAGCTCGCTTAGATCGCTCCCGTGCCGCGCCGGAGCGATAAGAGAATTGCCCTGTCAGGCACCGCATGATATATTTGACCAGCATTTCCATACCCAAGCCTCCCCTTCCTCCCCACCCTATTTTCATTTTGTACGTGCTATAACTGTAGAAGGTGAGAGTTTCGTATTTAATAGGATACGCTCGTCCTGTCAAACCTTTGACAGAGGTGCACCTTTTATTGCTTTTTCGAATTTGTAACATAGATTAAAAATGTTATATGCAATAAAATTTTGCATGCGAGAATATTAAAAACAATTAACACATTTCTATATTGTTATATAACTTAATTATTATTTTTTCTTTTAATTTTTTTGTTATATATATAAAGAATAACTAGTAACAAACAAAAAATTATAAATAGTTCAATCAATGTTCTCTTCTACATCAGCCCTATAGAAGATAAACTTTTATTTCAAAGATTTTAAAAATGAGTCTTTAAGTAGTGGTGATGTTATGTTTTTGATATTCAACGCAATGTATTTTATTCTCGAAATTATTATAGTTTTCGAGGCTATAAATTTGCTACTTGCGAAGCGAAAATTCCCAATATTTGCTATCTCGTCCAAACGCCGCGTCAGTTTACAACAACCAGGACATCATAAAGTGCAAACAACGTTTTCCATTACAATATGTTTACCGATCCGAGCTCCGCATTATGTATGTTGCCCTGGTACAATTTATGAGTCGCTTGCAAATATTAGGGGAAAAAGAAGATTTTGCCTGTTTATTATTAGAGTGGAGTGGGAAAAGCTTATTTATACTTTTAACATCAGCTTTTTGATAATATTATATTTATTTATGTTAGTTATATTTATATATACATAACAGTTTAGACAATATACATATGCAAAATTATATCTTTTTAATTACTTTGAATATCGATATTATTTGTTAGTTAAAATTCTCTGTCTAATATCTCTTACCAGGCAAGCATAAAAAATTGGCTTTATTCATTAAATCTCATACTAGGATATCATAAATTGCAGTGTACTAGCGCGCATCGGGCGACCGCTGTCATCGTTTGTCACGCCATTTCACGCATTGTTGGACAATAACGCAAGCATTGTGCGTTGTGACGTGACGCGCGTTATAACCGCTGCGTTTCATGCCACCCTGGTACCACTATGTCATACCTGACATGTGACGTCACATAAGTTGGACACTGAAAGAGCTGTTGTAGATGTAATAAATTTGAGTAGACTGCCCAAAAGTATATCCTAATTTAGATATTAAGTTATTGTACAACAGCTGTTTAATCTTACATTTTTCTCTTATCTTTATTACGTTCAGAATTTATTAGCGTATTAAATACTGGATTCTGGGGTACTGAAAGCTTTAATATCGGTTCAATTATTTCACAAGTTCCAGTGATGACCGTTCACAAACAAATAGTTTTATTTCGTACCTATAATCTACATTGTATTGTGTATTTTAAGAACGTTTATTATATTTTGTTTGAAATTATGAATATGCTATTTTAACCATCGTCTGTCCTGTCATATTGAAATCCGCCAATAAGTATGTACACTGCAAACGCAATCACAGTCATTAAATAGATACATATATTTACATACAAATTATTTTCGTATACATTTAATAATTATATTACCGAACAAAGGAATTAACTAAAGTAGTGTGAGTTAATCTTAGCAAAGAAAAAAAATATAAATATAATACCAGTCCGAAAAAAGGTAGAATAACATAAAAATATGCATGGAATGCAAAAGATCTGATCACAAATTTAAGCCTTCGAGCGAATGAAAAAAAGAAGCAAAGTAGACCACGTAAATAGGAATCAAACCTACCATCAACATGAATGCAGGGCCTTTTTTAACTCAATATTTTTTAAAACAGTAAAATGACAGTAGTTTATCATGTTGAAATGATTCAAAAATATTAATTTTTTGGTAAGAAGATAATGTTTGTCAGATCATACTGTATTAACCTTCTATATTAGAAAAATTACAAATTGACAACTAAAACTGCCAATTTCTCTAAATGGTAATTCAAGGGTTTATTTTGTATTTTATATAACTATGTTATAATCTTTTCGTTGGATTTGTAAGGAAATATTCACTTTCACGTTTAATATTCTTATAAGTTTACGAACACGTTCGTAACGGAAAAGAAGAAATTCTAAGATTTTAAATTACAAAACTATCTTTACGTATTTATTTATCGATTTTGAAATAAGTAACTTGATAGATCTATTTATATTATCTCTTAAAACCAAAGTTTCAATATCGCGCGTTAGAACAGGAGCAATTACTTTAAAACAAAACAGAGTGGCGATAAAATTTCTCTCATATACAAAGATTTTATCTCTCTCGATTCCAGACAGCCGTTTCAATCATTCGACTTGGTATCGAATGACGTTACGAACGATTAACATCTCTCAGTACAATGTCGAGGAGGTTTTTAGTTTGTCGTCTTGAATAATTTGTACTGTTATCTAGTCGTGTGAGGTTTTCGAAATAAAAAAAAATATACCAATTGGACTTTTGTAGTGGAAACTTAAAACAAACACATACCAACCACGTATGTTGATAATATACTAATGTGTATATTTATTATGATTAGTTTGCGATTGAGAATATTGCTTTTATTCATAATTTGTACATTTAACCTACGATAAAATTCCGTTTGAAATGAAAAGAAAATAATGTTGTAGTAGTAACCTTTCCTTGCAATACATTACTTTTTCGAGACTGAAGACTTACCTGTAAAGAAAAAGAAATATTAAAAAATGACTCATATTTTTTTGAAGCAGTAACAATTTAAATTACAGTGTTGCTGCACGTCATCATTTAACGAATTAATTTAAATCGAGAATCTAGATGTATTATTATCTCTGGCAATTTGCAAAATCACTGGCCAAAGCAACAATTCAAATGTGAAAATCACGTAACGATAGAGTGGCAAAACAATAATTATTTTGTTGCAGACTGTAATTTGTGTTTTATAACAATTTGATTGATACGCAATAAAGCGCAATTAACTTACATATGGCATTTATAAGGCTAGGACTGTAATTTTAAAAACGCTATAACAAGTAAGCATGCTTTATAAAAATGCAATTACATAGAAACGATTTAAAGCGAATTAAACTTCCTTTATTTTTAATAAATTTTATAAATAAAATATGTAAATTCATTAACATTTTCAAAGCATTATACCTATTTTAAAATAGCTGTAGATAAGTATACATTATGTAAATTACACTAGCTAATACAAAATAATTGGGTATAATTTTTAAATCAAGCAACACTGACTCCGTGATGTGTACACAATTGAAACTACAAATTGCTGAATTAAACTTGTTTTTAAGCAATTTGAGCAATTTTCGTATCATGACAGTGACGTGACGCCACGCTTCACGGTCACGATCAATGGCTGGAATTGGGTTGGGTTGACAGATAATATATTTTATTATTATGATCGTTTAAATTTACAGTTTGAAAATGTAATGATATATTATTTAATGTTTCTGGCTTTATTTATATCTAGTTGACAAACGATTATATTTCTTTTTTATATTATTTTAGTAAAACTTTCCTATTTTAGAAGTAAAAACAAGTAAGATATTCTGTACTTACCTACTCTTAGATTATGTGTGACTCATATAGAGATAGATAAATCCAGATAAATATAATTGTGTACGTGGTAACTAGGGATGAATGTATAATGAATATTCAAAATTACACATTTTAGCTAACAGCAAGTAGAAAACCTATGTGCATTCTAGTTTTTATGCCACGTTACATTTGACCTGCGATTTGTTTTGAATAAAAATACTATAAATTCAAACTAAATTACTCCATATTTATCAAAATCCCTTACAATAAGACTTTGAAAAATGTAACCGCATTGCATAAGTACGATTAGCACGCGATTTTTTCCACGATTTCAAGAAAATTCTTATTTCAAAAGGCCCGTAATGAACTATAGAACACGTCCTAAGATTTTCCGACAGTCTTGCAAAAAATTCTCCTTCCCCTTCGCACGTATTGCACTTGCAACTGGAATTATTGCCATTTCGCTCTTTTGTTTCGTTGTCGACACTCCGCTCCGCCCATTTGTAAAATCGATCCGTCTCTTTCACATGCCAGTGATTTATGTGGGAGAGAACGGACTTGATCGATGTTTTGTTTTTCCACTTCGAATGTCCGCGTCTCGCTGGCCGGCGGATTAGGCAGAATTCAGCTGATAATACGGATTATTCTTAAGGCCTTAAATTATTGTTTTAAGCGTATTTTTGATTTTATCATCGCGTATTACGTTACTTGAGTTATGATCGGAGAAACTGTTTTCCGATCGTGCATCCAGATGTAATAAATATACTTGTTTAAGTGTTAAGTAATTACCTATTCATGGCGAGAGATATTGGTAATTTGAGCTTGTCTTTTAAAGTAGTTTGTTGTCTATGATTTTTAATTGGTTTTTATAATGGATGTGAAATGTAAGACCGATACAATATATAAATCATTTTGGACTTAATTAAGACATTTATCTATTACGCATTCGAAAAAGGTACAAATCGTTATTGTTTTATAAAGTTCTATAAATCGCTGGTTGTTTATGGTTGAGGGAAAAACTTTGGAATTAAGATTTCAAGTCAAAGCCGTACAATAAAAAAAAAATCAAAGCGAGCGCTCGGAATTTGGCGCGCAAAAAGTGCGGGCTGTTGACAACTTGAGAAATGTCAGGGCGGCGGATTTGGCAGTTTTGTTTTTTAATTCTATTCTAATCAAAATAGTTTACGCGTTCCTCATTACTTACTTCGGAAGCATTGTTTATAGACGAGACTCGCCGTGGGAAACTTATTTTCATCCAATTCTCTTTGACACCTCGTAAATTCTGATTTCAAATGTCTTGATTACATTTTTAGCCACATAAATTAACGGGTGACATTTTTTTATATTAATAGATTATGATCTGAAATCTTTAAAAATACTTTTGTAACTTTAAATTGTACTATAAATATATATGAACAAGTACAAACTAAATAAGCCTGTAAATCATAAATTGAACTCAGTGATTCCATTACAGAAACTGCGTTTTTTTCATAAAACGTATATCCTTCCTAAAATTCAAATTTAAACCTAATTTCGGTTCCATAAGCACGTGTCACCACATCGCGTATTCATGGGCCGATATATCACGGAGGAAACGGGGAAAAATAGAGAAAACGGGGAGAAACAGCCAGTTCCAAGGCTGACGTGCAATTATAACGATAATAACGTTTTCACCTCCGAGCGTTATTCTGTATGTGATTTATGAGATCTTGCGGTTTTAAATCGTTTTTATACTTTAAAATGTCTCTTTTTGTGACAATTTTTGCTTGATATAGCAGATTACATATAATTATGAGTTAAGAATAAGTTTCAGTGGAAAAAGTTGTGAGTATAGTCATAAACCTAACGTTCTAAGTTATATAAAACCTAAGCTTTTAAATGGATGTACTGCTATTGATTTATTTATTTTATCGTTTGTAAGTTGATTAGCGAGAGAGTTATTTGATGCCTGACTTAAGAAAGTGTAATTCTTTGTCTTCAAAGTCACAAATCTTAAAACTAGATTCAAACTAAATAAAGTCATGTTTTGGACTATTAGGTACTACATTTATCGGAATAATTATTTTAATATTCTATTCAAGCCTATTAAAAATCAAAGTAAAAAATTTAAGTCATAAAACTCATCCAGGCTCATTATCAGGAAATAAAACTAATAGCAACGTGTGATATTTGTGATAAGTAACGAGCGATCGATGTCTGTGTCAAAAACTGTCAAAAGTGACGGGCGCCGTGTTCGCTTAACGAGCCGAGTGGGGCCAGGAGTTGCCGAGTCAGCATGATTCCGCGGTCTGACGCTTTTATCTCGGAAATATGTTTAAAGGCGATTATACGTTACCTTTTTATTTTTAAAAGCGGTAAAGGGTTTAAGCTATACGATGTAAACAATTCTTATATTTAGCGATTTTGATTTTATTGTTGAAATACAATTAAAATACCTGAATTCAATTAAAATGCCTCATTATAATTGACATATATGTATTTCCCAATGAATGTTTTATGAAAGTGGAATATTTATCGCAGAAATTTCATTTTAAAAATCACCTCATCTTCAATGAATAGAAACGAATTGTTACAACGCCGTCTAGTGGTAAATAGCTGTAACTTTGACAAAGACCCTAGACGCCCGACGCCAACGACCTATTGAGTGATTGTATTTAAGGCGAATTCGAAACGAAATACATAAAGATGCAAATGAGCCGCGCCCCCAGGCGGCAGGCGGATGAACGAATTTATCGCTGCGCGCGCACCTCATTATCACTAACAAGCGTCCCGACTGTTTTCTTTACCCCATAAATATTATATTTTACACCTGCATTTAAAACTACAAGAACATCTACGACTGGCGATGTTTGCATCGCGAGGATACCAACACCGGAATCCATCAGAATATTTTTGTTACCTGTGATTTTATTTCTTTCCATGATAGAGTCTATCCCACTATTTGTTTTAAGGTTAGTTAATAAAAAAAATACTTACATTAATTCCACTACACTATACTATTTTTGCTCTATGCGTAACTTGTAGAAGTTGGTTTAATCTGTGAGAAACATATGAGAAAAGTTTGGAAAGCGAAGGTACTACTAAATCGGATTATATTCTGATATTTATTGAAGAAAATATTAAAACTCTTAAATTAATTTTAAAGTGTAGCATATACAGTAACACACGCATACGTGGGTATGTAAGGAATCGATTATAATACCATCCCATACTCGAAATCCCGTCCCGTATCATATAACATGGGTATGGGAGATTATTCCGGGATAGCGTGCGATTGAGACCGTTCTGATCCCGGGGGATTGGAGATATTGTAACCTCTCTTATTTGCTCATAATGATGTCTAGAAAATTGTGTTTTATTTTGTTTCGGAATGACGAAAAAGAAGGAGTTTTTTAAACAAAATATATTTTGTTTTAAATAAAATATCTACTCGAAATTTGTTATGTTACAGGATATATATACATAAGTAAGGTATAATTTGTATGATGCTGATCGAAGAGCTTGTATCTGACTTGACACTAGGCAATATATATATATATATACATATATATGGCCTAGTAAAAATATTATATATATATCTGAGGTATGTGTGACTACAAACTAAATTTAATTCGAAACTTCGAAAACGATTTTCTTACATTAGAAAAGGGAAGTGTTTGGTTCTAACAGGCGTGGCCAGAATATCTCCAGGCACCAGGCTAGTAGAAACGAGAAGTAGGTATATCGTAGTCTCCGAGGAAATCATTGGAAAGGCGTCTGGAAAATTTACGGATGCGCACTGAACAATATCGGTAAGTTTTGGTCACAATTTCTTTAGCGTTCATAAGGGATAAGAAAATTTAGATTTTTGTAGAGAAAATAAATTATATTATGAATAATAATTGATAATTTTTGGTGAAGTGAAGCATACAGTTTTTAAAAATACTGACGTAAAAATGGGATATCCAAAGCTTAACCCTAGACAACTAAACTTTATTCGTTGTTACGTAATAACTAAACATTCGTCGATCGGACTACGCATTGAGAAA
>JAOSYY010000007.1:522097-534853 GCA_025727935.1 Hebomoia glaucippe
ATATAAATTTTCATAAGGTTCGGTCGAGCTGTTTCGGAGGAGTTCAAGTTCGAACACCGTGACACGAGAATTTTATAGATTAGATGTTAGAAGCAAACACGTAATTAGAACTATTAAAACATATCGTGAAAACTTTGCACACTTCAGATCAAGTAAGCGGAGAGATTCTATTTTCTACTAATTATTAGAGATTAAAAGTTTAACAAAAACAGTATATAATTGCATTCAATACTTAACAGTCACGCCCTAACACCGATCGTGTAGTTACTGTAAATGGATAATACCTGTTGTTATAACTTGTAATTCAATGTAATTGTCTATAATTTGGTGTAATTTTGTGTGTGGCGATATAAACAGTATTATATGTGTAGGCAAACCGACTGCGGGACACGAGGAAGAGAATGTAACTGGATTCTTGTAATCACATCCATATAACGTACTAGTGTTCCCCGCCTGTTTTGTCCGGGTGAATTTATAAAAGAAAATAACATAACTTACTCAACCTTTGAATAATTAGTTTGATTAAATTGATTTTGTCTGTATCTTTCGAAGGTTAGCTATAATAATATAATTAAATTAGAATTTGTTTGTTGTGTCGCGATCTTTTACCACGAATACATAAAAAATAAAATGTAACCAAGAATTTAAAAAGGACTTTTAAAGCAAATTATGTAGTATTTATATCATCCAGTTATAAGATGAGAAAAACTTGTGGTATATGTAGTATACCTACAGGAAATTGTAAAAAAAATCTCTATTACATTGAAAACCGTATTGCAATAAGTTGAGTAGTTTAAAAGTTCAACTCATCAGAAGAGAAGCTAAGTTTTCCAAGTTATTATACGTTAATGAATAGTCTCTTACAAATGTACTAGCGGAAAGCAAATAAACAATAACACTAAAAACTTCAAAATTCAACTTTGATGTTAGACAATTAAATATTATAGACAAAAATACAGCTAATGAATGATTTCCGAAGTTTTCAATCTTCCATTCCCTGACGTTTACACACGTTCACGACACATAAAATTCAAAGATCCGAATCTAAATCAAACTCCGGTAGTAAATTTAAATATTTTCACAAACTCCTCTGTCAAACTTTCTATTCCTCAAAGGATTAAGTTGGCATTATTTAAAGAATAATAAATCAAATGGCCTGTGAAAACAAGGATTCCTTTGTAATCGTATAGGCAATTAAATTTGGAACGTAAAAATGTCCGACATGTTTATGTTTTGACGTGTTATTTTCGACCGCCATTTTGAAGGCGCCTGCATTCAGGAATAATTTCGGAATGATTTATGAATGCGTTTAATAGATTTTATTTGCGTTTTTAACGTCTCCGTGATTAGAAATTTTATGGTCAATTAAAATTTTAATAAGCAATAACTTGTAAATCTTGTTTATCATTAAGTTTTTTGTATTATTTTAATATTATATACGTATATTTGGTTATTTCATTTTAATGCGTTTGTTTAAAAAAGAATAAATATATTACAATACTATTTCGAATGTATTGGTAAAAAAAAATTGTTACGTAACAACAACTACATGTACTTCAAACATAAGTTCCGATGTTTTTACATTTGTCGTGGATTCGTTAGTTGCATAAAAAATAAAACATGTTAACAACAAAATATTATAAAAGACACCAGAATATTAATTAGGCAATAAATCTAATTTGTATACCAAGAAATTTCCACTAAACAAAGAAAAGTTTAATTGAAAACAAGCAATTAAATGCTAGTATAAGATTAGCAGGTGACCAGGGCAGCATAGTCGCTAGATGGTCTGTCCCACGTGGCACATTAGACGAGCGTGGTCATTAAGAAGTGCTATTAACCCCAAGCACATAACTTACACCTATGAACATTTGTCTCCGGCGTAATTACGATATATTGGAACGATTTATGATGGAACAGTCTTGAAATACCTGGAGCGTTTGAGGGTCTGGTGAATTGTTTTAGGTGCTTCTTAGAAACAAAGGACAACGCATTACAATCCTGAATACCTGAACCACATGATATATAATTATATAATCAGGAATTAAGTTTAGGTTTTACGTTTTCACATATTTTTCGCTCATATTGGCTTCATAAGAAGTACAGGGAGATTTATAAAGGTCGTATAGATTTTTTGAAATGACATTATATTTTTCATTTAATTAAAAATGCTCATTAAACAATTAAAAACAATCTAATCAAGTGTTAACAATAAGGTCCGTTCACACGCACCGTAGTACCGCAGCAATAAACTCAACAAGTGAACAGAGGTCGCTTTACGACGCCATAAAAGTCGTCGTCTGACGTCTCACTAATACGTCATAAAGTGAAATTGTAGGGTGAATCTTGTCAACGTATCTCGTAATGCGTTTTACGCGCGTTTTATTGTACACTCTTTACTTAACCTTAGTTATTTGTTGACGATTCGGGAACGAACCGGTCGTTTCATTCGTTCATTCATCTTTTATTTTAATGTCTGTTGGAACTTATACTTCTTTCGAAACTCTGGTGCGAAAACTAAGGCGTTTTCTGCCACTACTAAAAATTTACAATCGCTTCTTTTCGACGAAAGTAACAATTGAAAAGGGATGCTTTTAAAATTTCAAACTCAAACTTTTAATTGGACTTATGGATAAGATTTAATTAATTAATTATTTATTGTCTGTGACGACAAATATGTCTTAATCGATATATATCACATTATCGGAATAATTGAAATTACTATGACGCGACATGCACATTATCATAATGCGAAATAGAAATGCCTGGGAACTAAGTGTCGTAAGATTTGATTTGACGTAAGATTTATATATATATATATATTAGCAGAATGATTGTATTGTCACAAACACAGTTTAACTTGCAAAAATAATAAGTATAGATAAATGATTGATTTAATTAAAACTTATAATATGATAACGAATATCTTTAAGTTTCATCAATTAAAGATAATAATTTCCTAATTATCGAGACTGCACTCAAACTTGAGTTACATTTCATAGAGGTCCCTAACATCTGTTTCGATTAGTGTTATAATTAAATTCTCTTCGATTCCAAACACGTGTTTCGATGTAAATAGGTTTACTCAAAAACAATTTAGCCTCAGTTGTTTTTGTAGACAAACAAACAGACACACTGGGAAGTCAAGGGCTTCCGTCTCGCCTCGGGATGAGTGTTAGTGTTGTACAACTGAACTACCTTACAGTATCGATAAAATTTTAAAATTATTAATTATGATATTATACGTTGATACTACAATAAGAATACTGAAGTTGAATTGTTTTAAAATAATTAAAATAGTTATAACACTGAGTATTTATAGATATATCTATTTTGTTATAATTTATGTGACATAACTTTAATTTTCCTTTTTATTTAAACATTTATTTATTTAAATAAAAAGGTCAATTAAAATTTATATTTAAAACAGAATAAATAATTATTTAACAATAATCCTTCTTATGAAACGTACCGGAAAACACGGTAACAGTTTTTGAAATAACAATTTGAGTTTTATTTCCTTTTACAATATCTAAATATTACATAAGTGACAACTTGAAAATCGATAACTTTAATCGACATTACGGTACTTATTATCACATCACTAGTCACCCCTGTATAGGGATGTTCCGGTCGTAGATAACACAGGGGAAGCAGCCTCGAGTATTTCACTGTGTATATTAGCGATGTCATCTGGTTTTACTCGCGTTTTGTGTATATTGGAACAAAGGGGAATAGGATTTTCGAATATAGATGATGATTAACGAATGAGATTTTGAAAAGAGCTTTTATATTTACTTTATTTCAACATAAGATTATATCTTATTACAATGAGTGTATTGCAATGAGTGATACGTATGTTGTTAAATATACAATGTTGAAATTAAAGACAACATTTTATTCAATTTGCATTAATACAAAACACGGCTTAAGGCAATTTTAAATTATATAATATAGTTTTATTTTTTTATGCAATGAAGCAGCAGATTCCTAAGTGACAATACCGTAAGACGGGGGGGTGCGGTATCAAGGGGGGAATGATTAATTGACGGGAGACAGGATGGTGAGGGGGTTTTCAGCTGAGTTAGAAGTTTTTGTTAAAAGCAAAGGATTAGATGATTGAGAAGTTTGGTTGATAAGTGTGATTGTAACCATGAGTTTTTCGAAACATCCCATCATGATTGCGATTTATTTGGACACCTATATATTAAACAGACTTCGTCCATCTACAGTTCCTATCAAAGGACTAATTTATTCTTCGAAATATTCAGAAGCCTCGTATATAATTGTATAGAATTGAATATTTACAAAATTCATACTTTAAATATTTTTAAAAATAAGCTAGAACTTGCATTGGGTTTGCTCTATGGACAGTGGGACCTTAGCTACGTTTAACGTGAAATACATGTAATTGTGTTTTTTACACATATTTATTAAAATAGAAATAAGTTTAGCAAACTTATGAATATGAATCGCATCTTTAGATTCTATATACAAATAATTAAATGTAAAAATGCTTACCGAAGAAATACGTAGGAAAAAAATATTCTTCCAAAATAAATCTTTATGCATTACCGAAGGCAAAACATATCATCGTAGAATAAAATAGGGTCGAATGCAGTCGAGTGGGGAAATTGTCGGGCACACCGGAAGATGTAATGATGTTTGCCAAATGGAAAATGTGATAGGGAAATGTCGCTGAGTCGACCTTTTTGAGCACGTTCAGTGACGCGGTTTTAAAATAATATCATTTCACTGTATTTATTGTTTAATAATAAGTGTTTGTCCTTCAATTATAACTCAAAATTAAATTTTAGTGTTTCTGGCACGTAACATATATTGTATGGTTTTAGTATTTTGTTTCAAATGCTTTACATTCAATGGCCCAGGGTTCGGCAGAGAATAGTCTTTTTTTAACATATTAAATCGGCCAGATTTCTCCAATTATTGATTACCTTACTAGAGTTCTGCACTTAAAACTCAGTTGGACAAAGATAAGCTTGTTTAACTGTCTAAATAATAGCAAATTTGCAATGGCCACATTATACACTTTAAAATTTTTAATAAAAACCCAGTTTTGCGTTCAAGTTAAATAATATATTAGATAACGTACAAAATGATATCCATAAATTGTAATCAAAATGAATTAATTAAATAGCTGGTATTGCCCTTTAAGTCGGCCATGTTGACATTTAATTAAGCACAGGCAATGGATACATTCAAGATTATATTTTGCTTTTATTTTTACGTTTTCTTAATGGCAGTACTAGCTCACTTATCTATGGATGTACCGCGCTGTCATCTTGACAGATCGATTCCTTTTTAATTGCGATTGTTGACAAGTCACATTTATTTTACGAATGATTATTTATTTTAGTATAGGCGATCCTGACAGCCTAGAGGTAAGTAACCTTTTCGGTAAGCCGAGGTAACTCAGATTCAATTTTCGCCAAGATTAACACGTAATTTGTAGATCTGGTACTTATCAAGCATGTCTGTTGAAAGGTATACCAAACTTCATTCATCAGCATCTACTGTTCCTAATTAGAAAGTTTATGTAGTACTGCAGGATTTGGCCTATTAATTTTAGAGTGTTCGAAATGAAAGGACGACTATCGCCCACATATGGATTTACAATTGAGCCTTATGATCGTGTCTATGACTGTAAAAAAATACCTACCTATGTATATCGCGATCTGCTAAAGCATAATTTTATGTAGAAGCGTTTTTCAAATGCAATTAACTTCGACTTTCGAATTGAATTCGACTTTCGCAACGGGCGAGAAAAAAGCCCGCGTTCCGGCATCGACAATAAATCTCATCCGCGTCTCAACAGCTGATGTTGAAAATTCGAAACAGAGCCATATCGCGGGCAGAGCGTGCGGCGCACAGATAAAATAAATGGAAGGAGCCGTGAAAAATGAGTACACGCCGACGGCGCGGAAACTCTTTGAAAGGGTCGGAGTTTTTGAACGACAAAGCTTTTGTGTTCCGTTCAACGTTTGTTTCGTTTTAGAAAAAAAATAAAGATTCTCACATTCGAAAATTTGAAAACCGAATGTTTTTTCTTAGCAGAGACTAAATTCGGGTTTACGAGTAACGGTCAACAAAAGATTGTAATTTGCAAATGTGGCCATTTTTTGCTTTGTCTGTTGTAAAATATGTAGTTGTCAGCGAGGTTTCGGGCATGTTGGAGAAATACTGAAAAAGTTTTTTTTGAAAAGGTTTCATCGAGAAAATAATATTATTATAGGAATTATTTTACAGTCAAGAAATGTAATGATTCGTCTCAAAGAATAAGAAAAGTAGAAATATAGGAATTTTAACCCCCATTCCTTTTTACATTAAGGTTTATAAATAAAAATTCACTCACCACAGTTGGTAAGTTATATTAATTCATAGCACGTAAACAGCGAATGGCACTTACCTGAAACAAAAGAGAATATTTAATTAAAATAACAATGAAAAAGTACCCTGCAGCAATTTATTTACACAAAAAGCCCTTTAATTATAATTAATATTTACAAGACGCGAAAAATTGTGCGTCTTAAGAACGTTGAGATCTGTATTCAGGACCCCGTACCACAAAACTTAGCGATAACATTAAAATTGCTTAAAATTTTTCTTTGTACGTACATATACCAGATAAATTCTTAACACATAAGAAATTTTACTACAAGTTTAATATTGCTTACCGACATTTTCGTGTATGTTAAATTTAGGATATTTTATTTTTGAAAAGAGAGAATATTAAATATTTCGTGTACCTATTTATATATATTTATATTTAGCAAATATTCATACTCAATACTAAAATACAAATTTATATATAAATATATTATACAAAATTTCCTGACAATCAGTTATTTGGTTTCAAATAGGCAATCACTTTGATGACTCTCCCAGTTATATTCGCAATAAAACATAATATTCTACTTTTGAAATTATATTACGCCAAAATACCCATTGGTTAAGAACACGAAGATTTCACGTTTAAAAATAGAACTGAAAAGCCACTTACAAATGGAAAATCTGAAAACCCTCGGTTTCACACGCAAATTTTATCGCAACATCTTAGTACGACGAGGTTGGTAAAAGGGTCTAAGAGCCTTTAAGGGAGTCCCGGAGTTATCTCGGGCTCTGCCCTCGTAAAATAAAGGTTTACTAGGCCGTAAAGAAAATTAAAATGAATTATTTTGACGAGTTCTAGGGGTTCGAGTCCCGTTTATGGCAATCGTTATTACCTTGAGAGGTAATTGTTTTTGAGTTTAATTCCCTTGTTTTTGTTGTAATTACGCGTTTCAGTGGTTTGGTGTTTAACTGCGCTAATTGTATGTCTTATGCAATTGGAAGAATAGTATTTTATATATTATTAGGTAAAGTGAAAACTTTTGATATATCTTTTAATTACTTGCGGAGAAGTTTGATTTTGCATAGTTAGCTATATCTATATGGGGAATAAAATATATTCTTTGTGTTTATATCCAGCTAATGAATTGGGAGTCAACTTTCATCTAAATTCATTAATCTGTTTTTGTTTGAGTAATAAACATCCTTAAATGTAATAGTTTTAAATTTATAATATCAGTAACAAATACAATAGACGTATAGGTATCCTAAATATAAGGTTTTAGGTCGTTTATGTTAAATACTAAATCTGTACCCTTTACAAATAAGGATATTACATACAACTAGATAAAACAAACATAAAAAACAATACACCATTATATGCCCGATGGGTGTACGTTGGGTCGTCGGATTCCATTCCCGCGGTAACCACGATCAAATCACGCCATGTAAAGCACTATTGCGTTTTACTTACGTTTTACAACACCTTTGGAATCGCGTTTCCCCTTGTGTAAACATACGGGATTGTATTCTGTATGCTAGCGCTTAACTTTTATGTAAATATTTTTAGATTAAATTTACCTACCTAACTAATTATTCAATTAAGAAGTTATCGAAATAATATACTATCATAATTGATATTATGTAAAAAAATTTCATCTAGTTACAATTAAAATCTATGAAATTGTAGCAAATTTATTGCACGTATGTTTATTTATTTAATAAAGGGCTATTAATAATAACCTCATACATTTTAAAACAATTTTTTATAAAGAACACGGGCTATTTTTGTAGCTTTTAGAAGTAACTGTTCCTGAAGAGCACGATGGCATTCGCCACATATCTATACCTAAACAAAGAGCATCTAAGGAGGCTTCATCCACGACTTGTGCTATTAAGTAGCTAAGTATCTGGCGCAAGTTAGTAGTTAGTGAGATTTTCCTATAAAGTCTTTAAGAATAGAATTGAAATACAAGGCCATGAAATACAAAAAATTACTAGTAGTTTACAATAAGATACGCATAACTGCAGCAAAAACGTCCTAACTTCCCCTACATGTATCCCGCCTAGTGGTTCCGTAGTATTGCCAGTGATAAAACACCCATTTCCCCGCTGTAATCGGAGTCGGAATTTTTACCCGATCCCTATCAAAGATGTGCTTTTGATGGTACCTTGGATAGATAGATTTTGAATTGTAATCTGTATATTTGCATTGTGATTTATCGCAAGAAGCTAGATAGAGTGTTTTCATTTTTATTGCTGACTAGTTAGTAGCACAGTAAACATAAAAGTGATAGAATAAATACTAATTATTTAAATATTGTTCAAATTATTTTCAAATATTACCATAGATGTGGTCTTAGAAAAACGAGATTATTTTCGAAAGAAAATCTATTTTTATTTATTATATCCTATTATACTAATTGTATTCCTCCTTTTTTTATTGCCGAGCCAAAAAATAAAGTTTTAAGAAGGTTGCATATTATCAATTATTCACAACCATAATAAAGGCTTCAGCAATAAAATATACGTTATACAACTCTTAACAGATTCATTAGACAATCAAAGTAAATATTGCAAATAAAACGGCCATAGACTAGCGAATAATATGCCATAAACTGTCACTTTTCCCTCCAAAAACCCAAATTGTCCATCAAGAATCACTGCCAGGCTCACTTTACGAGCGGCGCGCCGTAAAACAACTTGCGAACGGCGCATCAAGTACTTCGTATTTTTGTTTACTCCTGATAAAATCGCATATCTTCGGTTTTTTCCTTATTTTTACAAGCTCTTAAAAGCCTTTGTAAATGAGCTGGAGTTTATCTTTTGAGTACGCGGTCTTTTAATTAAGATCGTCTGTTTTCATCGACAGAGCCGTTCTAAACATGAGTTGATAGAGGCGTTTTGAGAAATTCTACGAGCTTAAAGCCTGCAGAATAAATAATTTTTATTTTAAGATGAAATTTAAGTCAGAATAGAAATTAATAAATTATCTGTGAACATTTATTGAATTTAGGGAAAGGGTGAAATTTATTATTTCAGTCATGTCTGATCATACTTTATAAGAAAAAACAGTGTTCGCCACGTGGTCGAAATCCAATCATAATATGTGATGTTAGTTAAAAAAAATTAAAAAAGAAAATGCTTAAATATCCAATAAGGCCAGTTTTAAATAAAACAACATGTTCTTTTAGGCTCTTGAATATCTTATTTTTCAGCCAGGCTCCTAATTACACAGACTACAAATTAACACTGGTTCAGTTATAAGCCTAGCCATTCACAATCTATTGAGCAGCTAATCCACTATGATCCTCTAAGCCTATAATCCGTACGTCGCAGCCTAGGCTAGCCTGCCCTAAACCCGCCATATAAGCTTACGTGTCCACATACGTAGTCTGGGCTGAATTTGAATGATTACTATTAGAAATATATCGAAATAGAATAAGACTAAGACATGTTTCTTCACTTTCTTCTTCTAAAATATCTAACAGATTTTTATACGGTTTTGCAGTACATTCTATTTAAATAAGTGTTTCCTAAACAATTCTAGAAAGTAGAATTAATTTTTTTTGTTATTTAAAGTAAACTTATGAATTAATGAATAATTATGTTGAATATCGAATAAAATTTAACTCGTTCACATGAATTCAAGTGCAATGCTAAAGTAAAGCTTTCTATGATCTATACATTCTTAATTACTATTTAATTGTCATTCGTATAGTCCATTCATTAAATAAAACAAGCGAATTATTCAAATAGCACAGACTAGTGACACCGGTAGGATATAAAATAGATGCAAATGTCCCATAATCACGTTACTACATCCCATCCGAATTGAAACCGCCATTGGGACCTTGTCGAATTAACAGGCGAGCCCCTAATTGCTATTGTATGAAGATGTAAATTGGAAGAACAGTAAGAGCTCTTCCGTATTGTTACGCTCCTGGTATATGTAATTGATAAGGCGTACGGATTTGAATTTCAAATTTTATTTTTCATTCATATCTCAAGGGAGTTTCCTTCCTAGACTGTACTGTATTGTTTACAGAAATAAATTGTATTTGTTATCTAGACCGTGGAGTTAGTGTACTTGCATGTCTTTTAAATTGAATTCTCAAATTAAACTACTAATTTACAGGTAGAATACGTGGATAATCAACGATTAAAATTCCTAGAAACGTGTTTTGAATTCTAAATTAGATAAGCTACGATCCATTCAGCATTATTAAGAATACAAAAAATATTTAAGTTCTTAATTATTTTTTGTAAAGTGTTTTAGACGAATTTTGATAATTAATGTAATAATTTAAATCGAATCGATTTATTTAGAAAACTAGCCACGCTCCGCGGTTTCACCTATCTCTATTTTAAATAGAACTTTTGAAAAAACTGTTGTTAATTTGATATTCTAGACTGACACTTCAATTTTATTTATATGTACAGATGTTGTATTATAATACCATATTGATGATAGTCAGTCCGTTAAATTACTCTGATAAAAAAGTCAATTATTTCAAGATAATTAGTATATTGACTAGGAGATCATAGGTGAAAAAGAGCTAGACAATAGCTGATCTCTGACCTCTCAGAAATTCATTCTACGAAGTGTATAGGTTATTTAAGTCGCGGCCCCGGGTCGACCGGTCATGATTTACTAAAATAACATGACTAAATTATTAAGTTTTGGTTCTACTGTGATTCGATAATATTTTTATAAAGAGACTTTCAACAATACATAAAATCAAGAACAAATTCAAATTATTGCCAGTTATCATCCTAGGTCCAAATTCACTAATTTATCAATTAAGGTTCATCTTAAAAAAATAATAAAATTTTATACATTTTATTAAAAGATTTTTTAAAATAAAATAATCTATGTTAAGTTGTTATATTTGTTTTCAGTAATGAATTTTGACACGAAAAGTATCTATTGGCTTAGTAAAGTACGAGTAAATATAATAATTTAATATCATTGTTAGCTTAACTATGCTCAATTTAGGAAAATGCATACAAATAAATTTTTATTTATGTTAGATGAACGTAAGAGTATATTTTGTAAAAGTAAGGTTTCAAAATCTGATTTCTATTACCATCTACTTAGAGTTGAAGTCATCGTAAATACGTTTTATAAGTAGGTTAAGATTCATTAGCTATTCGAATCGAGTGTTTGTTAAATATTTTTGTTTATTTTTTATAAGTAAGCTATTATAAAAATGAACATTTTGTGTTTCCCACGGTTTTATTCAAGGTATTGCACCTACTAAGTAATAATAGATTGAAAAGATCTCGCGTTAGTTCTCATCTGCAACAAATTAGCACTCATATCAAAATATAGTAGTGTCATTTAAACTACCTACGAATCTATAAACTTGTAAATGTTTATAGACTCGACTTTTAACAGATTAGTTACAAGATTAATTGTATAAACGTTAATAAAATGCTCTGTATTTATTCCGTACGAATCAAACGAGACTTTTTCGACTGCAAAGAGCGAATAAGTCCGATAACCTGTAAAGAACACCTGTGAAACAGACACGGAACTATGCCAGTCACATCTTATTATGTGACAGCCACAGTTCCGTGATATGAGAGATTATTTTTTAACTACAACACATTTTCCTCATATCTTGTAAATGTCGATGTATTTCTCAATAATTAATATACAATTGTCTGCGGCGAGGTCACAGTTGTTTCTCATATTGACCACCCATACGTAGTTATTTATTAAGTGGATATATTTACAAATAAATCGTTGCGAAATGTGGAATCCTCGACAGCACGAATGGACAATTTGTCGTACGTTTTATAGCTGAGCTGATCACGCCCACGAGTGCAAATTACTTATTTCTTAGAAATGACTCACGATATGTCCTTATCTGTATTTATTTACCTTCGAAGTTTCCAAGTAGCTTGGATTTTATAGAGGTTTAATTGTTGCTAATACCTTCATGGGACATTTTCAATGATTTTATGACCTATTTAAAAAATTGCTTCACTTCTCACTAACAAATAATGTAAAAGGAACTCAGTTTAAATCAACGTATAATTGACGTATCCATAAATAACTCTATATTATACTTAGTATAATGTTGTCTTTTACATACATATACATAGGTCGGATGATACGATTGATTTGGTTTCATAGAACTGATCTATTTTTGTTGTTTTTTGTTTACCCTTGTAGGTAACGAAATATATTCTTAAATATGTACTCCTAAATAGACCGATTTTAAAACGTTTTCTGTTTAAAAGCAGAACGTGATTGTTCGTTCTACAATTTATGAACATCAATCAGGTGTTTATCGATATAATTTAACATGCACTTTTAAACGTGAGATATACAAAAGAAGTCTTTACTATTTTTTACTGGTTCTATTGAGTATAACGTAAGAAAAACCGCGAAGCATA
>JAOSYY010000007.1:534953-567612 GCA_025727935.1 Hebomoia glaucippe
GTGAGATATACAAAAGAAGTCTTTACTATTTTTTACTGGTTCTATTGAGTATAACGTAAGAAAAACCGCGAAGCATAGCTAAGAATAATTCCAAACATATAAGAAAATCTTTATAAAAATAATATATAAAATCGTATACACTTTACATTCCAATATAATATTAAAGCAGAGGCAGATAATTTAAATGCGGGGTAGAGGGAGGCACTTGTCGTAAAATTAGTACTTTATGTTTTGCATTCAGACGTAGGAGTTAGGCCTGTGTCACACTAGTTTAATTTTAATTTTAAATAACAATATTTTAGGATATCCATTTATACCTTGAAGGAATGGACATCGAAGATAAATTCTAAGTTACGAATGAACAGCTTTGTTTTGAAATTTTGAAGCTTTTCTTCAAAAAGCACGAAACTATATGACCTTAGTGCATAACCATTATAAATAGTAAATAATTCACTACATATTATGGAGTTGAGTTGAAAATAAGTAATGGACGCAATGACGAAAGTTTTGGATAAGTCAAAAACTTATGAAGAGTAATAAAATTATATTTATATAATTTGAAATATGTGTGTTAAAAAATAAGTTAATAAGAAATATAGAAATAAAATGATGTGTTACGACTGTTAAGCGGTTGAAACGCTATCCGTGTGAAGACGCCATAGATGCAAAATAAAGATAAAGGTGTCGCATTACAGAGATGTTCAGAAATGCGGAGAGGACTGGCTTTTAATAATACTAAAAATGTCATTCTATAGGTGCCTATAGTGCTTTGCAAATACAATCTATACATTTTTTTTGTTTTTGCATAACTAAGCATTGCGGATACCCATCTTAAATGCTTGAATACATATTATGCTTGACTAGTGCACTGCTCCGGCTTCATATGGTTATAAATTATTACTTATAAATGTATATTATATTTCAAAGCTCATAGAAGTGTGCTTAGATTACAGAAACAAAAAAGGGATAAAAATAGAAAGAAGTCAATTTTTGTAATCATAAAAACATCTTCCACTAGTTATGTTTACTGTTGTATCATGCCTTATTTGCAGTGAGTTAGAATTACATCATACTGGTCTTTTTTATTTTTAGGTGATATTAAGATTATCAGAATTTGATAATCTTGTGCTTTACATGTAACTGATTTAATAGAATGAAGGACTTACCAATTATTGACTTGTAGTATCGTTAACCCTGTATCCTGTGCTAACTGCTTTTTCTGGTCTTCCGAGGGGTATGGATGCTGCAACAAAGGAAAAGGAACTTAGATTTTTCTATTAAGCAACATTTTATTCTGTTTTTGAAATAATATATTACTTTATTACATTATGTAATAGTGGATTTTTCGTCAATTACCTACTAGTTTTAAGTTAATTGAATTTCTTATTTGACATTAATGGTGTATGCTATTAGCATAAAATAATTAAAAATTCCTGTTATTTTAGGGTGTTTTAGAAATTTGATTATCTTAAATTATGTCCAATGTCCAGTATATTGAGGCACCCAAACTGTCTATAAAAGATTTGAATGTCATTTAACCTTACATGACCTATTTATTCAAAGTTGGACAAGAATTATTTATTATTAATTAAAATATGAATTATTGAATAAATAAAAGAAATTCGTTTATTTGAAAACATAAATAATATAAAAATACCAGGATAATATAAGCTCAAGTGCACCTAATGATATTGGTTTCTGGCGTGAGGGCGGTCCCTGGGGAACTCCTCTCCTATTTCATGTCATTCTGGTACACCGCAGGTAGGATGTGTAAATTATTAACAGGTTCGACTCCCTGGCCGGTTGGATACGTGACTTTAGAAGCTTTGTGAGCTCGAAGTAATTTCGTATATCTAATTCTCTATATTTTGAATAAATTTTTCTATGTTTTTTTAACTATGCGACGTAATTATTCAATGTTACATATTCTATTTTTACAAGTATTATTATGGGATATTTTGTTTTATAAATGTTAATTATGCTAAGGATTTTAAGATTACGATTAACGTTATATGAAATTTCTATTTATTTGAATAATCTATAAATATCGTTATTTGAATATTTATACATTAATATTTAAGAAATAATGTAGTTCAGGATAGCGAGCGGTAAACAAGAAAAACTTGATTAAGTTTACAGGCCGACTTTCTGTAATGAAGTGGCACTGTGAAGAAAAATTAATGTTGCAGGAAACCGATGGATTTTACAAAATTCATTTCGTATAAATGTTATAATCGGAATCATTTTTTATTTATAACATTCTATAATTTAATGTTCTTTTAAATGATAATAATTTTGTAGATATAAAACTTTTACTAACATATCGATATAATTGTATCTTATGTAAGTTATGTGAGATTTTCTTAGTATTTCACGTCATAAGTTATTTTTCAATATTATTCATACAACAGTTAACACTCGCGGTACATCAGCGTTTCGTAAAATCACGAAGCAGCGTGTCCTAACAATAAATATAAAAAACACGAGATTTCACTGATACAGGCAGAGACGTACTTGAATCATAATTATTTGAATTTCTTATGAAGCCCGGCTTTAAGTATGAACACAACATAATTTGAAAGCATTTATTTCCATGTTATATTCTTTTTTAAATATGTATGCAGACCTTTAAAAATTTTGTTTAAACTTATTAATGGCCATCTATTTTTTTTTGTAAGAATACGTCCCAGTATTGATTTTATATATTTTCACCGTTATTAAGAAAATAGCAAGTTTGAAGTTCTTAACTGTGTTTTAAATAAAAATAAAGATAATAAAAAATATCTAAAGTTCGGCCCTGTCCACATTGGTTTCTGAGAGAAATTGATACGTCACTTACAGTCGTGTAGTCGACGCATAACGCACCATTGTCCGATGTGTACACGGCTTTATTATGATTTACTGTGCCCGGAAAAATGTTATTTATTTTAAAGGATATGTAAACACGATGTGCTCTTTGCAATAGTGGAGATTTGAGTCAAGTTGTCACAGGTTCGATTCCCAATGCTCAAGAACATTCTTGCGAATAATACCTAATAATAATAATTTGAAATGACAATTTCTACTCGCTTTCCCATTTTTCCGCCAGCGAAGAAAGAGGAGTGTTATAAGTTTGACGCATCAGTCTGTCTGTGGCAGCGTACCTCCTAAACGAATAGGCGATTTTTTATGCAAACTTTTTGTTTGAAAACTCACACAATCGAAGCGGTTCTTAACTAAATACTTAGAATGTTTAATATTAGATTAACAATATTTTTTTAGCATTATGCCAGCAAAATCTTAATCTACTTGTTACATAAAAACTAAATCAATTAAATATGATACATTCGTCAGTTACATATGTCGTGACAAAAATATCATATAATTAAAATATGTCATAAAAATAAAAAGCGTATTTCTCGTAATATATTCATAGTGAAAATTACATGTAAAAAGTTCTTCTCAATCCCATTTTAAAGGCATCCCCTTTATGGTTCGAATTACGTTCGAGATTTTATGCTGTTGGTAATGCTGTTTTGAAATCTATACTAATGCTATAAAGAGGGAAGTGTCTGTTTGTATATATAGTGTAATATTGAAATCATATAAAATCTTTAAACAGGTTGAGATGTCAGAAATTAAATTACAGTATATCACGACTACATATATATACAAACATACTATATATTTGTAATATCTACTTAGACCCTTTCATTTGAATTTATGAATCGCTTAAAATTAGCTAAATAACTTCGTATAATAAAAACTGATCTGCATTGCATTGGATGAACGACAAACATAAAATGTTGAATTTCAATTCGACGATGTGATGTATTACGTATTAAAATTTTATTCAAAAGATATTAGAATATGTATATTGAATTGAGAATCCTTTGAAATTTATGTTAGATCTGAATATAGCCGACGTATATTTAATCTATGGATAGAAAAAGCTATTTAAACGCGAAATCAATCTGTTTACTCATCGCAGCAAGCGATGTACGGGAGGTCCTTTGTTTATTATTTCAATCGATTTTAATCAACATTTCACTAATGCATCCAGGTCGGATGTTTATGTTTGAAATGCATCGATGAAGATTGTTCGCGTTAATTCATATGAAAATCGCGTCTTCAAAATATTATGACAACTATCTCTTTCTTTGTTACTCTATAAATGGATGTGTGAAAGAGATGACGACAATTTGCAATTTTGTAAAGCGTTTTTAATTAAGTGTTGTATTTACAAAGGAACAATGTATGCAAGTAGAAAAAAGTAATTAAAAACAAATTTATATGTATTCTTCCAATATGCAATAAATAATAAGTTCGAATGTTGACAATTCACAGTTAACTATTGTACAAAAAGATTCGTAAAAATAACTACTTATATTTCAAGAATCGTAAAAAAACATTCCAATTTCAAAAGTAACTTTGCAAATACAGTATTGAAACAAATTGAAACAAAAATTTGTTGTAACAACTTTCCTATTAGGGTGACGCGATTAAATATTAAATAAAATCGTTCGCGATCAAGTTTTTTCCATCGAGTTTTTCATCAGCGCACGAGACCGCGTCGAAAATCGAAAAAACATTATCAAAAATTTATGATCCCTATTACGGTGGACATAAAAACATTGAAATGATAAACTTGGCGAGTCGGCCCGAATGGCTAACGGGATTTGTCAAATTTATGCCGGCACTGGGCTTTTTGCTGACGTACCTCAATTATTTTTAATTTCCCAATACGATTCGTGACCACCCTTAACGGTACACGACGAAGTAACCGACTTGTTAGTTTATTTGCTGCTTTATTTTAAGCTTGAATGTAATCAGGAAGTAACGTATCTACCGTTGTTAAAATTACTAACTATAAACCTGAGTGGAACTCAGAACCATCCATCATCATGTGTTTTTCACCGAAAACAAGCCAATTAGATCAATTTCAATAGAAGTTTTAAAGTTTAACTTTGAATCGTTTCAAAGTCCTTGCAGGAAGAATAAAGAAGCTGTCTTCTAAAGTTAATTAAGACATTTATCACATACATAATAAATAAGTGACTTAACGAGCTATGTACCAGGCGTCCATAAAGCGTATGGAGATATCAAATTTCGAGCAACCCGTATAATGCACATAAATCTCACGTCGCATTAAAATCACGATTATACGAGGCATAAGTTAGCAATACATTGAACGGATGCCTTCGGAAAAAATTCGCGTCTTGAAACGATAAATTTTGCTAGATCCATTTGTTTTGTAGGGCGTTGGAATGGAATATGGTAATGCACACATGCGTATTCACTCACACGTGTATAAAAGACTAAATGGGATGTTAGTGAAATGAAATTAATTTTTAAATTTTTCGATTTCTCATTATATTACAGACAAAATGTTTTCGGGCTTCAATGAATGTTTTAGTTTTATTACAAACTTGTGTTAATTGTTTTCTTTATATGTTCATTAAAAAATTAATGAGGTTAAATTAATCTGTAAATAGTTGTAAAAATAATGTTATGTAGTGTATGTTTTAACTAAGATATGTGCTCTCGTGATAATTTATTTCTTATAAAAATTTATTTGAGATACCAAAATTAAATTAATCGAATAAACACTAGGTTTGTTTCAATATATTGCACATACATGACAACACTGTTTACGGTTGAAAATCTAAAAAAAAAGATAACGTTTTTAACTTAAATAATATTTCTATTTGTTGACACAAACTCAGATATAATGTATGGCAATATTTCAAAATAAAAATCACACCACAAACACACGTAGTTCCCAAAAGACACACAGTTTTTTACAATTCAACTATAACAATAATATATTCAGCGACGGTTGATTTTCGTAAGACGAATACTAAGTTTTTGAAATTATTTTAGTTTACTTTTCATTATGTACATTCAGTACAGAAACTTAATTTTAAAGATGAAACTTTTAAGTTAGGTGTGAAACGAATATTTAAAAATATAACACCAGGACTTACTGTCTCCCTTTCTTCAGATCCGCTCTAACACAACCCACCTAACTTTGATATTAGACGAACTACATAAGTTACATACAAAGTTTAATTTCGATACAACAATTAAATCTTTACCATTACATTGTTTGCTGAACTGCTTTAAAAGCAACCTAAGGTAGCCTCTGTCCCGATCCGTGAAAGTTTTTTAATATTTATAACTTCCATAAAGCTTGATGTATTAAATTTTTCTTGTGTGCGACGTGATGTTTTCATATCCAGTCTATAAATTATGCACTATACTCCTGTTACAGAGGTATTGCTTTGGGACTAAACTATAACTAAAAACATTACTTTTTCATCACATTTTTTTTCTTTCACAGTGTTTGAGTAATGGCCTGACAGGATGAAAAGAAATAGATATTCTTATTCTAACCATGTATAATAAAGCTTAGTAGTATCGACTTCCCCGATTTAATAGTTGTATGTATGACCTTTATTTTACAAGGGAAAGCAATAAAATCGAAATGAGAGAAATAAAAATAAAAAGAACGTGCACCAGTCATATTTTTTTTGAGAAAAGTTTTGATTTTTAAGATTGTTTTTAATTAAAATGGCAACTTGAAACAACAGACTTATAAAAACAGGCGCTGACCACAAATAGATGTCATAGAACCAGGGGACCATGGTTCGTGTGTTACGGTCCACTAGGGACCCATAAAGGTGCGGAGGCCCTAACCCTATCGAAGATGTGGCAAGATGAATGGTGCCATTTGCCCTCGTGCGTTTCTTGCTTATTTATGGTCGCCTAGTATGCGAGAGACATTATTTTTTTCAACACTTTATTTAAACTAGTAAAAACTTTTTTAATTTTATTATGTAGGATTTTGAGATTATTATTAACTCTCCCATCAATTATTATTTATTTCACTTTATATTTATCTACTTATAAATAAAGATACGTAAACTGCAAGTTATTTTATACAATGAATGTGACGTATATAATTAATGACTACTATATTTGTAGAGTAATTAATGCATTGCGTTTATAAATTAGAAGCCTGATTCAACGCTCAGTTATGAAGAATTATTTGATTGAAACGATCAATTTTCTCCGAAGAGAACCCATGCTAATAAATGCCCAATTAATTTCGGCATTTATAAGATAAGTAATCAGGTAAACTATGGATTAAACTTTATTCCTTTATATAAAGTTATCAGACTCTTAAAGTCTGGTGAATATAAATGTCAATCTTTTAAATTTTTCAAATCAAAAACTGCACTTTAGGGGCAAAGCAAACTGCACTTAATTGCATAACAATGTGAGTGTATCCGCGACAACCAAACTTTTTATTTAGAGAAAATCGGACATTTGCTATTTTTCAACATTTTCTCTGCTGAAATATCTATAGATAAAGAATTCAGCGATCCGACCACATCGGATCCGTTAAATTATGCACAACCTTAATGGACACTGTTCGTGCAATTTACTTGCTGACATAAAGCCTTTTTTCGGCAGACCAGTGGATAAACTTCATAAATAATACAACCATTTAGATAATACTAAAATTATTAAAAAATAATAGTAATTTAAAGGGTTGTTAAGTAATTCCGTATTATACAAATAGAAAGCAGTTTTATTAGACTTACGGTCATAGAATCAATTCCCAACTACCCGACACTGAACGCTTTTTCGAAAATGGAATTCGCGTCTATCGCCCAATAGGAACAAAGGGCGTCAAACGTTGATAGGAATCTACGCGAGCCGGACGCGTTGACAGCGCTCGGAACACGCAACTGGGTTAGGAAATGAGATAGATGTTCACAACTGGCTTGTGACGGCGTGCTTTGATGGAATTGGGTGACGTCACCACTATACACGCTTTGTTTTGTGGATGTCCTCTCAATATATTGTGTGTTTCGGGAATTATATGGGCTGTTGGAACTACATTCACCGCTCATGAAAGGGTATTCCTTGAAGGTTTTATAATAGAAATTTACATGAAAATATTCTAAATAAAGACACTTAAGCTCCGTACTTCAATTTAAGACCAGCTTCATGTTATCAAATAATTGTATTATCATCCGAACTTCATTAACCGTGTATATAGTACATTTGGACAAATAGCAGTAAGTCATGACATTTCCTAAAAGGATGAACTTCGATTCTACTTTCTTTAATCTAATGAGTAATTAAATCAACTATAACTTATGAAAAGTTACTTAAACACTTGTACGCTCAGGGAATATGAACTAAACAAAGATTTTTCTACATTCAAAATAAAGGATTATGTAAAACGCGTCGTGTGAAAAGGGCCTACGGTCCATTTCGGCAGTAAAATTGAAAATGGCACGTAAATCTTTAAGAAGGTAAATTGTCGTGAAGTTGGCAACATTTAACTTGAATGGACGGTAAATAACAATTTCTTTAGGCGGCAAGAGAGGGTACATTGTAAACAGAGCTTGATGAATATGTAAGTATGATACTTTGCATATCGATTGAGATCAAAGAGAACCGCAGAGGCACCTGCGCCTGGGCAGAATATGTACATGAAAAAATATTCATGAGATCGCCGCTAAATGACAGTTCAGAATAGGGCTGACAGTTTGAAAAAACTACGAACTTATTAGGAACTCTGCGAGGTTTGATTTTGATTAGCAAAATGTTAATAGGGTATTTGAAGATTAAAAAGAGTATTTCTGTTTCTTTCATAACATTTTATAACATAAGTATATCTCTCTCACACATATGCAGGGCTCATTCATATTATTTCATGATGTGCTATCGACTGATATATTCAAGTGTTATTTCACAATTTGGAATATGTTTTATGTGACACACTTAAACTGAACTTAAAGTCACGGAACAGATATTAATGATAACTGGGACACGAAAAAGATATAGATAAATTTCTAGGCAGACTTAATCTCCGATTCCGTCTTAGGAATTTTACGAGTACCGTATGTGTTTAGCGTAGTTAATATATTTGAAAGTCGACATTCATAAGTGTTTCAATTTTCCGTCTTAATCTTTTTAATTCATCAAATCTTTCAGTTTTGATTAATTTTAACAGAGACAGCTGGTACAGTTTTTTAAACGATAAACCTTAAATAACCACACGCACAGAATACGGATGAAACTATAGAGCGCAGCTAGTTTTATATGAAAATATAGTGAATAAGTTACTATCTATAGTTCTTGCTTCGTTTATAACACGCTGGGGGCGCTAGTCAATGGTCAGCGAATTTATGTGGCGCGTTCGAGTCCAATCATTAAACTTTTATTAAACATTAAACTTTTTTAATACACTTTTGTCTGTGATCACCTTTATCACATGTCTTTATAAATGTGTTTAACACCACAGGTCAATTTAAAAACCTAGAAATGAAGGACAAAAACATTTTCAAACTGGGTATAAAATCATGATGAATGATAATATGAACATAACCACGACAAACGTTCATGGATGTAATGATAATGTTGCATCCATGAAAATTCAAAAATTCTTAAGGTTGGCAATGCATCTCCGAAATCTCATAGTTTTTGAGGTGTCCATGGTTGATGTTTCTAGTTTATTGTTATATATACCGTATACCTAGTCGTATGCTCTCTCTGATATAAATAAATAAAGAATATTTCCCCAATACTTCACACATACATTAAATATTTCAATAAAGCATCTTTGTATTATCTAATAGTGTTAAATATTTATGTCTAGATCGTAGTTAGTTACGTTTTCTTAAAAAATATTTTTATTGCAATTATTTTCCGGAATGTACCAAAACGTTGTTCTGAAATGAAGGAAAAAGTCCCGAAGAACATTTAATCAACGAAATGTGATCAGATAGTTCATTATTCATCGGTTCGTTCATGATTTATTGATTGCCGGACATTTTGGAAGATGTCGGATATATCTCGTCACCCGGATATCTTAAAAGGTTCTTTTATGTGTCTATTTCCTAAAGATATTCTGAAAATCACATGAAAAACCTATATATACAAATTCCCAGCGCTCGCGAAATTTTAACGGAATGCGAATTTGAGGTAAATGCATGTTTATAAATTTTTTTGTACTTTTAGTAAGAAAACTATTTTCAAATTTGTTAATCCTAACAAAATAGTAAAAAGCTCCTTAATAGAAAACAAAACAAAAGACAACGAGTAGAAAAAAGGTTTATTATATTTTGAATGGAATCTTCTCAAATGGTAATTAACTATTCTGTATTTGTAGTGGGTTTGTAGAACTTTATTGCAATTGTAGCAATTACAAATATTAATATAAAATTCAAGGAAGATTTGCGAATTATCGGAAATAAAAATATTTAATTCAACAGCACTTCATGAATTAAAAATAAGTATTTTACTGTTATATGGCTTTTTTTTATCATCCTGCCTCACGTTCGTTTGTCGACGTCTGATATAAAACTACAGTAGTTAAATTCAAAAGACACTTCGTAATCTATGCGCAAAACCTTTCTGACTTAATGGTTCCATAGCAGATGTAATAACACCTTTTGTATGTTTCTGAAGTTAACATGGTATTTTGACACTACGGAAGCTCCACAAATTGTATGTTCGATCTATGTCCGTCCTCTTTGACCTCTAGACCTGTGTAACAGAATAATTTTACGGACTCATTGGCCTAGCGGTAAGTAGTCCTGGCGCTATATCGAGGTATCTCGTCCATTCTCGCCAGATCGGACATGTTTATTAATATGATATTTTTAAATTTTGTATAAGCATGTTTTTTTCTATGTCCAGTCATTATCGAGAACCAAATGAGTGATAAGAGTAAGATAAATTTCGTACAGGCCACGAGATATTCTTAACAAATAGAAAGGATGTTAAGTACGCGTTTCAACTTCCGTCTGTGAAGTTTATTAAAAAATATATGCGATATATACGCTTATTAAGATATGTTTGGGTATTTATTATTGATTCCGTTCCGTTCAATACGAACAGGTAATCATGAAATAATCTTAAACAAATGCCGACTGGTATGTAATGTCAAACGTTTCATCTTGTCACTGTTAGAGCCCCGCAAAACTTGTGTCAGCGGAGGCCTATCATAGGGCAAAGTACCCGCCCACACACGTGGCCACCGTGTTGGTTCACGCGATCTTTAGAGGGTCAGCTCTATCACTAGTGAGTAATGATCCTTATTATTGCCATGACAAATGAACGAAACGTTTGCAGATTTTAATATAATCTTAATTATATAACAAAAAATAAGTACGCCTCAACCCCTAGCTTTTTCAAAGTCAAAAACGATATTCCGAGACGTAGAGAGGTAGGTACTATTTGATTAATTTTTAAAGAAATAATATAACGTATATATACAATTTGTTTATAAAATACTTGGCTATTAAATGGATTAATTGCCTGTTTGCACAAAATTGACTAAAATATTAAGTAATAAACCTTGTAAATTAGAAAATAATTATGAATGAAATACTGTTTTGTTCATTACGTTAAAAGTTGAAGTAATTCAGATTAAAGGGTGAGTCAGTTTTGAATATTTACAAAAACAAATTGCAATAATAAGACGATCGCCCTGGCCCATTGTTACCCGGAGCCACCAATTACAAAGCACGAGCCCAAAAGATGCTTTTTCTAATCTTCCCACGCGCTTTGTTCTCGTAATTATACGTTCAACTCCGTAATAACACATCGTTTCAATAAAATTGTATATCATTCACATCTTTCCCCGCGAACACTGATTAGAGCCGCCATTTTGTAGGCGGGATCGCCCGGCGGCGATTCCGTTCCATTTTCGAAAAAACACTAATCGCCAAATCGAGCACGCGCGTACGTGTGTTTTTCAAATTGGGAACGTCCTTTCCCGCTAATATTGGGCGGATTTTGACTTCTGTCACTTTTGACAGTTGTGATTGACGTTCATAAGTGCTCAAGTGCAAATGTTCCGTTTGGAAACGTAAGAAAGGTTTTTATTAAGCTTCGATGTCACTAACAATTTTGGCATCGAGGGTTGTCGTGTTAAGGTATACTTTCTGTTCGAATTTTTCGTCCGTAATATTAATTACGGGCTGCCTCGTGAGTCGTGGGGCAGATGAGTGCATATTGAAACGTCAAAAATCTGTGTTTCTTTTGCTTCTCATTTTCCATTCGGTTCAATATCCTTCACGTCAGCGTCGGGACAGACAGCGTCGGTAGGCAGTGTAGTTTTTAGGGAGATAAAATGAAACTGCCTATTTTCCAGGAAGTAACGAAATTGAAAATTCCTATTTCTTTTTCGGTCAGTTGCTTGGTTTTTGCCGTTATTAGTTTTGTGACGTTTGCTATATGAATGTCCATTTATAATCCGTACTAAAAAGCGGCTGTATTTTGAAAAATGTTTATTAAATAAAATAATAGAAAAGCTATTACAAAATTTTACTGAACCGATTGTCATGATTGTATATTAAGGCAATGCCAAAAGATATTTCAATTTCAGAGATTGACAATTAAAGTGTACTTTGTATGTAAATATTAACCAAATACACTCACACGTATATTTTGAATAAACTCTGGATAAGTACGAGTATAGAACATTTATGATTAAAATAAATAATAAATATAAATAATAATAACACAAAAAAGGAGCTGGATAACTCATGATATTCACTAAAAATATCCAGCTAAAAGTTTAATCCAAGAAACGGAGGAATCATTCATTCATATTCATAGTGGAAGAGAGGCTTTCACGAAAATGGCTGCCTAGGATATGCATGAATATTAACAGAGTACCAGGCAACCATAACTATATTAGAGATGCCGGAGCACTGCATGCCAGTAGGGGCACGTTTGAAGTTGCGCCGAGAAATTTGACATTTTGACAGCTCTCCGACGGCGGCTGCCTTGTCTACCCAGCAACCACCTCCTCGCCTCCACTGAAGCCCTCTACCTCCACGATTACGCCTGACTTGTGAATTGTTAATGCATCGGTAATTGATATTATAATTTTGGGTATTTTACCGTAATGGCTGCTTTTGGGGTGTTATGTGATCCCATTGGAAGATGTTTATATAGGCACTGAATTAATTACTTTAATGATTTAAAATATAAGTTTACAAAAATACATACATCGTTCAAGAGCGCATCATTGCATTATTAAAGTTATCTTCTTGCTAACGAACCTAATATCTACCCCAATCTTAGCCTCATACCCAAAAACCTCAAATCCAATAATCAAGTCTACGACAGAATTGATTTTAATTTTTTTTTAGATTCTTATGTAAAAGAGAAGTTCAGAAAAGCATAATAAAAAATTAAGACAGGTAACCTAATAATACTTAAAATATCTCTTTTATTTGTAAGTGATATTGTTTTACAAGACTGTAACTGTGTGGAGTAAAAATGGTAGAGATGATACGATTACCGGCCGGTAAGGTTGCGTAGGTCGTAGCTCAGGCTGATAACATCGCGATTGAGATGTCACGGACCGCCAGCGAGGCTTTGATGGATTTCCGACCTTTATTTGATGTAATTGAGAACGAGATTCGATACTGTATACAATACGTAATTTTGTCAGAAATTTACTATTAAGGTATACTTGCTGAGTTTTAAAGGACATGAAAACGAATGGAAGTGTTATCGTACCACTTTATGGATGGCAAGGTGGTGAAATCGCGTTTTGTCTTCAGTCTGTTTCGAATATTGGAAACAAAATTAAATATAATATATGGTTGACTTAACAAGTGAGAGTGAAGTTCATTTATCTGTTATAAAATGGGATTCATTAAAATTCTAATTTCTCAATTTTTTATGATGGAAATTCAACAACATTATGAGATTTAAAATCATACATGGTACTTCATTTTCTGCATTTCTAACACTGTGATTTCAACAATATAAAGGTGATCTTTACTGCAAATAAATAAAACGCTACATCTCACGCCTTAGTTCTCTACATAACCACAAATCGAGTACTGTATATCAGTCCTATTGTTCATTGTGTATCGATGTCTTCATGTCTTCAGTATCGTGTTATTATCTAATGTGTAATTATTAATTTTACAAAAACACAATATTATTTATATGTAGTAAAATTCACTTAGTGGTCTTTTCAATTCAGTTTCATTTACACATTTAATTTTTTTGCACTTTACATAATGTTTAACTACTGTACCGAGATTCATTCATTCTAACGCCTTAAAAATAAGTCGGAGTCGAGTGTTTTAATTATTTTTTATAGAATTACAACTACATTATTAGAATGTTTGAGGAAGATTTTAGGTGGAATAGTTAAGAAATATTGTAAAAAAAGAAAATTATTAGTTCCTAAGTGAATATATCATGTTTTTATCGGAATATTAAATCGTATCCGCCTGACACTTAAGCCAGATACATCGCGTATTGTTAGCTAAAACTCGGTACAGCTCTTAGCCATTGTCTCGTGATTGGATTCATCATTGTTGCCTATCGAGCTTCCTATAGCCATGTTACAAATTAGACCGTATTCACTACGCGTTGGGCTAATCTATGTCTGCCTAACATCTTAAAGGCTGGAAAAGCTAATAAATGACTTTGATTTAAGGTCAAAGATTTTAAAATTTCAACTATCATTTAGGATATAAATATTTTTTCGACATAATTATGTTTATTGACTTCTTTATCTACTGAAAACTTTGTATTTTAGTAATGTAGATATGTCTTGGAATGTATTTGATGCCCTTGCTATAAAATTTGCTTTGGATTTATAATAAGGCCATTTGGATATATTTATTATAATGGATATGACATGGAAATTTCTTAGGTCGATATATTTTTAATATATATGTGAAAATGTTCACAAATACATGTCTGTAATAAAGTGTTTATGAAGATTATTTTTACTAGAACGTTTTTCCACTTATAGTAATTTCGTTTGCAACACACTCCAATGTCAATTTTCTAATTTTTATCGTTGAGCTGATTTGATAGTGTAGCCAGTAAAGCGTCGTTTTTTCTATGTACAATTATACTTTTCATTAGCAAATCGAGTTTAATTTTATTTGAAATCTTTATGTCCAAAGACCTGGTTCTATAAGAAGCGTTTGTTCAGATTCACCACAAGCGTCCATGACAAAGATTAAACGCAACGCCTAAAGCCTATTCTGTCATAATACTTTATCTTCAAAGTTACTGAATACAAAGTCTTGCTCGCAGCTATCGTATGTTACGCGCCTAATCAAACGAAAACATAAACTTTGACTTCACTTTGACTCCACTTTGACTCTACTTTGACTTCACAATTAAGCTACCTGAATCGTGACATCGCTTGAGGATGAGAATTATACCTTGATAATTGTTTTACAATATTTTGAATATAACAATCTTGGCATTCTCTGATCTGTTTTAGTTCTTAATCTTAGTTCAATGGTAAACTGTCCATTCCAAAATACACACAAGATAGAACAAACTACTACTTTGAAATTACTGATAAAACTATTTTTTTATGGCTGAATTTTCACTTAAGGCTCAAAAACCATTTAAAGGATTTTTCACAATTCTTTAAGAGTAACCTTCAACACAAATAAGGTTTATCATAAAAATTCATGTTAGATTGTTTTTAGTGTTTACAAACAAATGAGTAATCAAACATATTTTTTCTACAACTCTCGTTTTAAATGATAAACTATAGTCGAAAACGTTAAGTTGGGTGTTGTAATATCTATCTATCTTTGTTTGTTTGTTTGAACCCGCTGATCTCATATTATATAAAAAAAAATTGGGATCCTTACTAAGTCCAATAATTTACCCAAAGTATAAAAATTCAAAATTAACGTGAGTGAAGCCGCTGGCAGAAGCTAGTTATGGTATAAAGCTACTTAACTCTCTTAAATCCAACATAGTCTTTCTCAAAAGGCATTCGTTTCTTTCGGTAGTTTCAGGTATTACGTCAATTTAAGTTAACAAGATAGTGTTCTATCGTCACTACACGTCACTTTTAATCTTACAATGCTTTTATCATTTACAAACCCTGTTGGAAAGGATTGACAGCAGTGTCGTTTTTGTCTTTTATCGTGTCCTAGACAGATCCGTGATTTTACGTTTTTAAGGATTAAAGTTTTTGAGCTCGTAACGACTTCACAAATAGTTGATTTTTAAATATATTTTTTATTCAGTTAAAAGGAATTGATTAATTTGGTGTATATGATATTTTACGAGTATACCATCTTTACAAATTGTAGTCAAAACTTATTTTGAATTTTAATAGTTTTTCATCTTGTTGCAGAAAGAAGTTTGATATATGCATGTAATAAATCAATTATAACCGCGTGTCTGTATTTAATTTGTTTATTTTAAACTATGACCGACGGCAAAAAGAACGAAACCGCGGGCAATAATTATTAAGAAATAAAACAATTCAAATTCGAACTCACGATGCGTGGAGGATTTTGCACAGATAATTTCTCAAAATCGTCTGAAAAAATTAGTAAGATACATAGACCAATACATAGACTTCAATTTGTCACAGTAATATACTCCCAAATTCAAATATATAAGACGAGAACCATCTTCAAATAAATCCGAGTGAGACGTAAATCTAGAGGGATTTTTAATGTGCCTAAGTGCTAGGTAATTTAGTAGGTCCTTGGGTAGACGAGACTGCAGGCGTGGCGGAATATTAAGACTTGCATGAAATACGACTGCGCGCTGGCATTAGTCCACTATCTGATGAATTTTATAAGCTTTCTGGACTAAAATTAGTAGAAATTATTCTCTTTTACAATTTTCATTGGTAAGTAAGAAATAATATAATCAAATCTTTGTTAGCCTTGACCTAAATTAACTTTAATTCCTCCGAAATCGAAATGAAGCTTTGTACCTGCGTATATTTATTTAACGCCGACGACAACGTAATAATCTTAAAACTAACTTGACATAGAGATGTGTGTTTTTTAATGTACATATTAAATATTTCTGTGTTATAATATCTATCTTAAACGAACACTTTGTATTAAAGAAATAAAGACTCCATCGCAGACAATGTAACGTGTTTTTCATTTGGGCAAAAAATTACGTCCAAGCCATAGAAATGTCTACCGGCCCTTGTGCATATACACGATACCAACTTGAAAGGTTAGTTTTAGAGCCTCGGGTATATCGTCATAGATCAATAAAACGCTTTTAAAACACATAGATAGACAATTACAAAAGTAGCAAGACAGAGTATACAAAACAATTACTTAACGTGGGCGTTGCAGACTAGTGGGGGTGCTAGCGGGGGCCGTTAGGGGGGCCTAAGGGGGTCTATCCGAAGCCATTTTCATAATGCACCGGTTCGCTTCCTTTAAACTTCATACTTTAAAATAATTCAAGAAGCATGTTGTTTTTTGCTGGCACTTTTGAAGTTACTTTATTTTTCAAATTGATTTGACAATTTAAAAACTACCAAATATGGTGGTTATTGACTTAAATCACGAAGATATTTAAGAACAAACAACCAATAACAAATAAGTGACGATCACATGCGATTAAGTTAATGATTTAACTGCAATAATTGTTAGGTCGGATTGATTTATTTAACTTTTATTCTATTAGCTGATTGTAAAATCTTTGCTTAAATATGTATCACGAGCTGCCGTCTGCCCGGGCCAATATTTAATTTTAAACAACGATTTGCATGAACAAACTCTGGGCTGCGCTGATAATGCAATGCCGTCATGAATTATTGCAGATCATTGGAAATCGTACGCTGTTTTGGATATTATTCGGAAATTTCGATTAAAATAGTTTTGCAAAAAGGGAAGTTATTATTTTTAACCAAATATACATTTATTTTATTTACAAATAAAATAAAGAAAATAGATTACTTTGTATTATTATCTATCTATCTCTCTCTAAGGATGATCAACCCCTAGTTCCTCATTACAACAAGTCGTGCCTGCATAATTACCAGGAGTCCAGCAAGCCGAGGAGCTTAGCTAATCAGCCGCCGCCGGCCGATTGCGCCGGACGCGATAACGTCCGCGCGATTAGACACGCTGACCGCCCTCATACCCCTGGTGCCTTGGTACCCAGAGTTTTCAAACTTTAATCCCATTTTCGGGGTGCGGGAAATGTTGTGGAAATTCTCGGTCAAAACTAATAATGGCATAGTGTGTTCAGTAATTTTGGTATGGATTCATTATACTGCTGATCTGTTTCATTCATTCAATTTCAAATATAATTTATACTTAAATGCTTGTTTTATATTTTTTAGATAAGGACAAAAGGCTTAAATCGAAAAAAAATGCGTTATAGATCTTTATATCAAGCTTACAACGAAGCCATTGTCTTCGAAAGCTCTGGAAAAAGCTCTTGAACGCTTTAGTTTACAATCCAGATATATGGCGGAGCTAAGATGTGCATCTAAATAGCGCTACCTAACTTTAGATTACTTCCAACTTCGGGGAAGTTTTCCGGGAAAAATTCTACGTTCAAGCTGTTCCAATTTACTGGGCAAGTTAGCGGATGGAATTACATTGTAATCACTATGTTACCGAGTGTTTTTATCTCTTATGATTAAGTATACATATATTCGTTTATACTAAACTAGTTTTCTTCAAAAGTTTGTCTTTTGACATCTTTTGGAATTAACAGTGACTTGCATTTTTAACAGATATACAGATCGACATACATATGTATATTAAAGATGCTTCGGTCAAAATGCAAATCAGTCGAACTTTTTTTGGTGATAGGAAGCTTGTTGGTTGTTTAGGCCTTTATAAATAATATACTTATAAATCCCAAAGAAAATTGTTATTTTCTCTAACAAACAAGTGAAAAGGGCAAAAAGTAAACCACGTAACTTAAACAATTTTATATCAGCTGCTAGTAGCGGGTTCGATTCCGATGAATATTTGATGATTAAACGGGCCCTTGATGCGGGACCCTGTTGTCAATAGTTTAGGGTAAAAGAAGGGTTGACTTGATTGTTTTATGTGTTCTATTTGAATATTTGTTTTAATAATATCGAATTTGTATATCTGAGCTTAATTATGCTTGTAAAGCTTTACTTTAAAAAATCATTGTTGGAACATTATTAAGACTTCCTATATTTGTATGTGACATAAATCGTATAATTATTTTATTATAGTATGTCAGTCAGACTAAGAAAATTAATATATTGACACGTTATTCATCAAATGTCATTAAGTAGTTACGGTACGGTGCGTATTATAATAAAGCCATTGAATTTCAGTTTAAATTTGTTGCATTCCTGCAATGAACCTGGGGCAAGCTACAAAAACTATTCAACTATTGAACCAAAACAACGAGCGAATGCATCGCGTAGAAAATTAGTTTCGTTAAATCGACTCAAGAAATGCAATGGCACTTGTTATCGCATTTAAATTATTATTTTATGCAAATTGAATATACGCTGTAATGGAAATTCTATGTCTTACGATTTTTTCCGTTTGCAATACAGCGTTTAATCTCCTTTATTTATTTTTTCTTAAAAAATAAATTAAGTGCTCTGTGGTGTTATTAAAAAAGTTTTTACAATTAACAGGTAAGATTTTGAATGATATTTTTAACGTTGAACGATTAAGGATGGTCCTTTTTTGATACAAGATTTGCAGATTAATAATATATAGAAAATCTGGCAATGGTGCTAGGGGCGGGAACCGACACAACGTACATACTACTAAAAAAAAAATTTCTAGAGTAAATCCAAAAACTACTCAAATTTTTTTCAAAATATCAGCGAACAATCGAATCCTAATGTTCGAAGTTTCGCAATCAGGCGGTCGATAAGGACACGGTCAATTACATCGGAACAACAAAGTGTCGTTTCTAGTTTGACCAAAATTGGCCCTCTCATATCTACATCTGCCCCCCGAGCATACCAGCCCCCACACGACCCCCACATGACCCCCGGTTGGTCGTTAAGATAAGAATGGGCTCAGGTTTCAGACTGGTCAAGGGTTGCTTCCATATTTTGATCTTTGAATTATTGCCGCTGTGATCATTTCTTAACCTACATAGGATAAAACGAACCTCAAAAATGAGACTTATAAATAAATATTATATATCCTGGATTTATTTTATAATTAAATTCTACGTTAATTATTTACCCATATCTCGGTGTAATTTAATTATGTTATTTAACATTTTATATGCAAATTAGTTAATTATATAATGTCAAGGTATTTCCGTATCCTTTTATATATGAAATGGGTATTTTATGACTGACATCGACAAGACAAGAACCTTACTAGATGGCGAGTTATTAGGATATGCTAGCACTTCAACGATGAGCTGCCGATAGATGTTTAAAATGAACGGAAAAATATTTAGCAAGTAGGTAGGCATACTTGCTAAATATTTTTCCAAACAGAACAATGATATAATCTTCTCATAATACAGCAATGATTTATATCTCTAATACCCAGTGAATCCCCTAAAGATCTACGTATGTCGGAAATATTACGAAGATTTCATCATATCAAGAAAGAAATACGATTTTTGGGGACTTCGAATATTAAAACGGAAGCAGGTGTGAATGAATATTTCTTGTAATAATACAATTTTCAGTAAGTTCCTTAGAAGTCGGTTTTGAAATTTCAGAACGTGTATGATTTATTATTTGAAATGTGCCGATTAAAATCTGTTTTAATTATCTACAATATCTGTGTTTTGTAGATAATTAAAAATATTATCTCCAGAAGTCCCTTAACATTTTAAGACATTTCACACCCGCGATCAAAAAGAGGCGTAATTCAAAACAATCATCTTCCAAATAAAAATATTATCATAATTTCATGTTTCACTTTATGGATCATAATTAAAAAATATACCTACAATAAAATTAAAAAATTGGTTGTAACATATTATCACCTTATCCGAGTTAAAAATTTGAAAATTTCTGATACGCATGTTTTAAAAAGCATTTGTATTTATTTAAGTGGATCTTCTGTGTATCCCACTTTCGGTTTTGGATAAAGCTCCTGCTTAGATAATATTCTATTAAACACTTGTCAATTACAAATGTGTTTTTGATTTTATACAATGGAATATTTCTCATTACATAATGTACAGATTTTATCTCCATTACTATAGGTGCAAGACATATTCGTTGCTAAAATTTTCCTTAAATTATCTGCAGTACGAATGTGATATATTCGATACTGATATTGGTTCCATATCGTATTTTCACATAAGTCAATATTATGAAGAAGGTATAATTAATACTTGTCAAACGATAATGTTTGCGAAGGTTTCCAGTTCGATTCCTATCATCTTACGTTTGTATAGGATAAAGGGTTAACAAATGCTATAATATGTTTGATAGCTTTTAGTTAGAGACTTTCTTTAAATACGGGTCTTTCACGAAATATTTTTCAATAAAAACAAAATTCCTATTTTAGTTCTATTGAAAGGTCAGTAACACATTTACAATTACTATAATGTTATTTACAATCCATCCTTTCTATATGAAAGAGAAAATATTTGCTTAAAAACCGATTGGAAAACATCTCACAATTGCTAACTGCGTCTCACTCTATTTCCGGGCCGAAGCGAATATCCTGTCCGTGGAAAAAGTCCTGGGCGGGCGGAAATAGTCTACGTCGTACCCGGGCACACCCGGACACACCCAGACGTACCCGGACGAGCCGTGGATAGCCGGATGTTTAAAGCGAGCCGCAAGATGTATGACAGTATATTTAGTTTATATACTCTTGCAATGTATTCAGTATTGCAAGAATCTTTGTAAAAAGTTAAGTAAATTAATGATGTGCAGATTTCCATGACTATTTTTTCTCGCCAAAGGCGAAAATGTATATGACAAGTATATTTTCATTATATATACTCTATTAAAAAATCTAATTAGCATCGATAATATATACCTACTGATCTTCAAAACATATATAATTAAATATAATATATAACTAAAAAGCGTATTGAAATTACCGAAATTCGTTGCCTAATTTAGTAGTAAGATAACCAAGCATAGAACGATTTTGAAGATTTATTCAACTCCTAAATTGTGTTTATATTGAAAAGAAAAGTAATTATTAAAAATATTTATCCATGCTAAGAAATCTAGATACAAAGATTAGAAGATAGGAATTTTATATCAACACCTTATTAAAATATTAAGCGCCTTTATTACTTCAATTATCTATATAGCAATTGATAAAACAAACACTTCGGATACCTTTTTGAGGATATAGGCCGCCGGAAAGATGTACAGTATGTTTGGGGACAGCTCCCAAAAACGAAGACGGGTCATAGTACTAATGATACCTTTGATGAAGCGACGAAAAAACCGATCCTGAATAAAAAAAGACCTATTTTTAACACTTTTTATTAGCATTATTTACGCTCCATCTTGTAAGTACAGCTAAATGAAACGATGGTTTCATAAAAAATACATTACTTTACTATAGAAAAAGAACCAGAAACATGATAGAGCGAAATAACGCTAATAAATCTTTAAAAAAGGTTTTTTTTTTAGTCAGGATCGAATTTTATTCCGTCCCTTCATCAAAGGTGTTATAAGTACTATCACCTGTCTTCGTTTTCTGAATCAGTCCCCAAACAGCCTGTATATCAATAGTTAAAATTTATATAAAAGATTGAGCAGATCGGCAAGGGATTAAACATTAATCGCGTATTATGGATCTATTTTATTACTCCATTGAAATTCCGCTATCTTATTAAAACCAAAAGCGTTTTAAAACATAGAAAATTATCCAAACTCACAACCTCAACATTAATCCAATAAACTGAGAACACCAAATTATGGCTCCATTTTCGTTTTTCTCAAAACGAGGCCCTTACTTTATTTAGGGTAAGGGAAGGTCATAAGTTTTACTTGGAGGCGTCCGGGGCAAATTGCATACGAATCCGGGAAATGAGAATTTATTAATATTGGAACTCGTCGGGTATATAGGAATTAAGAAGTGCTTTTTTGTGACAATATAAACAATGCTTTGCCTGATAGAGCCTAGACGAATTATAGAGAAAGTAGCGGTCAATTCTTGGGGTTGTTAGACAGTTTCAGGAAAGTGAGGTTTTATGAGACTTTATTAGTGTTATTTGTTTTAAACAACATACTTAAGTCTTTGGAGTTTAATTCGATATTTTAAAATATTCTTATCACTATACAAAGGAACGTTTCAAGTAAGTTATTATTGAAATAGAAATTCTAACATAAAGACATACTTTGTAAAGATCAGAACTAAAAATAGTGCAAAAAGCAACATTTGAAAATACAATTGAAATAGAATTTATAGATAAAATGCTTTGATCTCCGCGCAACTTGGATTTTCTCATGATGACATCCATAATCATAAAGTACCAGGCCCACATAACATACGAGATACATAAATAAGGTATAAATTCTTTGCTTCCATTCCGGTGCGGTGCCTCTCAAAGCGAGCTACGTAACACAACACCGGCTAGGAATTCCGTGTTTCGCCATCTCTCCACGTCTATGATGTCCTGGTACTTCTATTAATATTAAATGTCATGTGAATTATGTTCGTGTGTGAAACGGAGCGTGATTTTTGGAAAATGTATTAGAAATTCCGCTCAGAAGAAAGGTGATGCGGAACGAGTTTTATACAATTTACACCGTCAGTTGTTTGAAACTTTAGTAAGCTAGTTTAAATGCTGTACATCACTTTTTCTACCGTTTATTATTCGTTTATTTAAGACCGATAAAATTGTAAATCGATTGTGTATTTCGAAAATCAATTTGATTAACAACAACGATCTTATCATTTACATCCAATCCATCTATATAATAAAATCATATGCAACTTTCTTACAGAAAACATTGCATTGGTACATAAATGCTGTACATCAAATATAATCCCGTTAATCATCAATCATGGTACGCACGGGATTGCGGGATTCGTGCCATACTTCATAGCTACGTGTCGTTTCGCCCCCGCCAAGACATAATATTGAATAACGTTGCTTACCAAATCCCACCTTGGGACTTTAAGCCCTTTCAGGGGGCTAAAAATAATTATAAGGCTGAGGTAATCCCAGAACAGAATCCCTGCGGCGCGTTGCTATTGTTTTTGAGAAAACACAGTGTTAACAGCTGTTCAATAGATTTACGCATCTTTATATTCATAGATATTACATTATGTTTATGATAACTCTGGTTTTCGTAAGATTATGATTGATATTTTAAAAAACACTCCTAACTCCAGAATAAGCTCGAGTCTAATAATATGTTTAATTAAAATTAGTTCACAATTGTCTTTTAATAATATTCTTCATAACAAGATAATTTAATAAAACCGTGTTAGAACTGTTCACGACAACGTTAAGCTTAGGAGATGTTCGTAAAATTGTCTGTAGAATTCTTCGATTACATTTCTCACTTGTAACAAGTAGACACGTGTATCGTGATTGAAAGTAATTCCACATGGTCACCATAAAAGGCAGTTTACCCAATGTGCGGATCGTGGTCGCATTTATATTCAACGAAGCCGCAATATCGGTAACAACGCGATTGTCCATTGCAAACTGTTTGAATTTTAAAATTATAACACATTTGAATTCTACTGATGCCCTGTTTGTCTTCAATTTTTATGCGATGCCACCCTATTCATAACACTTTTATCTTATCAAAATTTTTATAAATTGGCTTCGTTTATAATTTAATTTTTTTAATTAGTAATCGTTCATGCATTACAATAAAATTATGTTTATGTAGTTGGAATAACAATAGTATAATTTGGTATTTTCCAAAAGGAAAAACGTATTTCTTTTTTAAACAATTTAATAACATCTGATATGTGCTTAAAGGAATTTTAGAACAATTTAGATTCGATATACAATAAGTGCTTGATAAAAAGCTACAGTAAAATTTCTAATGACTTTAATTTTTGCAATTCATCAGAAAGTTATTAATTTCCTCGACTTTCTATAGATCCTTCGCAAATTTTTCATAAAAATTTGTATATTTTTTTAAGGCGTTTAAAATTTTGTAATTTTATATTATCTTACTACATATATAGCCACGTCCGAATAACTAGATATGACGTTTAGCTTCACTTGTAATTTACAAACAATGTAATCATTAAAAGACAATTTTAACTATTTTATAATTGTGAAGTTTACTAAATGAAATAAAAAGTAAATTTGTACATTTATGTAATAGGACAATACTATAATTAGGTATTTCGGAGTAATCTAGTGTCTTCCTTTTTAATAACAAATTACTAATCGTGTAGCTATAAGTTCGTTATTTACCTTTTACACCTTGGGTTTACATTATTGGACTTTAAGTAAGGATGCCTATTTTTTTAAATATAATATAGCCTATAGCCTTCCTCGATAAATGTACTATCCAACTTTAAAAGACTTTTAAAATCGCACCAGCGGTTCCTGAAATTATCGTGTTCAAACAAACAAACAAACTCTTCATCTTTATAATATCAGTATAGATTTAAGGTAACAGAAATATACATATACATACAAACAAGAAGGAGAAATATTTAATTCGTCTGCTAACCGAGAAATCTTTCGTGGTCAAAACCTTTTATTTCAATTTATCCTATCAATTTCGGTGTGAAAGCTACAGGTGTCGCTAGTGTCGAAACTAATCGGATGAATATTACAACCATCACTATACGCGGATAAAGCCTGCCACTCGAATTGTCTATAACCGCAATGTCAATCTATGAGAACAGAGCGAATTTAAGCTTTTCATATTCAGCAAGTACATACAGAAAGAGTTACAATCGTTAAAACACTGACAGTTTTCTTTTTAGGAACATTCAATTCATATGACACAACTTTACTCATTTTAATATGATTTTATAGAAATTTATATAATATATTTTTAAGAAGTTTTGGATATTTAATTATTTATTTGTTATTAAATCACTTAGGAATTTAAATACTAACATGATTTAATATTAAAACTAAGCACAAGTTGAGTTTAATTTAAATTTACCTTTCTTTTATTTATGACTGTAATACCTATCGCTAGATTATGGTAGATTGTCTCATATACTAAATAGTATTGCTGATCCAACACATTTTATCAAAGTAATTGATGATTTAAAATATAAACATTAGCATACGCTACAATGTCGAGTGTCGTGAAACTGTAATTTCTCGAATGGCTTTACACGAGAGGCGCGGGGCTTACAGCGGGTCGCGGGGGTCCGCGGGGTCTGAAGGGGGTTGCAATTTCATTACCGGTCCGGATCCACGTCCATAAATCACCGGGACCCGAAGAAGACTCCTCAGGTGACGCTGAAAGTCTCCCGAAGGCAGGGACTGTTTTCTCGAGACGCGGGATTCTTTATAGCTATTCCGAGAATTTTGAAGCGAGTTTTAATTGGAACGGAAAAGCTTTTTGTTGAAATATCGTTTTGAAAGTCGCCGGCTCTGTTTCCGATGTTCGAAGTTTGAAAAATAGGTTTGACATACGAATTAGGTAACGGAATCTTATAAAGTTTGCATTGTAAATGTCATTTTTGAGGTTGGTATGAATTTATATTAAAACGTCTTTAAAATGATTCTCCTTAATAAATTTAACATTAAACACTTTTAAAAATTCTGGACATATAAATACAGTGTGTTTGGGGACTACTCTCGAAAACGAAGACGGGTGATAGTATTAATGACACCTTTGATGAAGGGACGGAAAAAAGTCGATCCTGACTAAAAAAAGACAAATATTTAACACTTTTTATCAACATTATTTATGCTCCATCTGGTAAATAAATCGATAGTTTCATAAAAAATATATTACTTTACTAAAAAAAGAACCAGCAATGAAGCATGATAACAAAAACAGCTGGACTTACATGATGGAGAGAAATAACGCTAATAAAACGTCAAATCATCAAAGGTGTTATCAGTACTATCACTTGTCTTCGTTTTCGGAAGCAGTCCCCAAACTGCCTGTATAGCTAAGAACAATCTTTATTATGTCAGTTAAGCACAATCGAAACTGCATCAAAATCGGTCCATTCATTCTTATAAGCAGACAGACACGTTGATCCTACAATGTACCTCTTTTTTTTGTGAAATCCAATTGTGTTGAAAATTAAATTTTAAAACAAAAATATACTAAGTTTATTTACAATCGAATCGAAGTAATTAAAATATAAAAAATTAAACCATATCTATTTGCATTGATAAATAAACTTCAAAACTACGTTACATAAATGGCATGTCGCTATTAAAACTTGATTTTTATTTTGGAAAACTGAGAGGCTCTATTTCCGTTGTTCAAAGTTTAAAAAGTAGGCTTGACAATCGAATTAGGAGGCTTTTAGTGCGCGTTTTCGGCGCATCCCGTCTCCGGCAATTATGGTCCGAATTGCTTATAATTGCTTCGTTTGAAGCTAAGTGCTTTCATTACGGTCGCCGCTTACGTTAGATGTTAATATATAAATATTATTATTATGCGGATATTTCAGAACCCTTTATAAAAATATATCTTATGTTGAGAAATCAGATTCAGCACAGTTAAACACACACAGAAACTATTCAAGGTATTATATAATATAGACTATATCCTCCAGGATCTATTACATATGTTGATGTGTCAAAGATCATCACAATTTATTCAGCTGTTTAGACGTGAAAACGTAACGGATCATGTTAATTACTTTAAATTTGGGATTCAAATCGACACTTATCACTAGAATATCTGATTGTTTTGCCTTTTAAAGTCGAACTGAACAAACAAACAATGAATTCAAATAAAACAATGCGTTTATTGGTTCGTAGAAACGCTTTCACTGTTCTTTACGCAATGAAAAATTTATTGCTTTAACAGGAAAATTTAATTGAAAACTGAACTGTGCCACAAACTATTGCAAACAGTTGGGATTAAAGATAGTTATGTGAGATGTACAAATCAAGTTTTATTACAGTCTTCGATTTATGCATGGCAATTGCTTTTCTTTTCGTATTTATTTTGGTCAGATAAGTATGAGGCTAAGATAGTAGATATTTGAGCTTTATCAAAAATTTAATTATGTATTTTTGTCTAGGCACTTTGACTGTTAATATTTAGGAGTTAAAAAATGGACCTCTTAAGCCTATTGTACTTTGAATTATTTGAAATATCGGGTAATTTCACTTTCTAGTTCTTAAAATAATGTCATAAAGCTTTTGCTTTTATCAACCCAACTGTTTGCGATAAATCTGTGGCTGTGGCCAGGCTCCACGTTTACAGATATAAACTTTGCTTTGTCAATTTCCACAAAGCTGAACTTTACTCATTTTCCACACAAGCGAATGTTAATGTATTTGGGTTACAGTTCAATCTGTAGGCTTCTCCTATTGTCAAACTTAAAACATATTAAACTATGCCTTAAGAATTTCTAATTTCGTTCAATTATGAGAGAATGTCTTTTACTCAAAATTTTCAAAAAAAGAACCTTTTTAATTTATTTATTAATAATAAAACTTGCTAAATATTGCGAAATTAAACTAATTTACATAAACGCTGAATATATCAGAAAAAAATCTCTGGAAGAACTCGCAACATAGGAATAAGTTTGCTATGGATCTAAATCCGTGAATTACTACTGTATGAAATAAAAAAATATGTAAATTGAATAACTATAAATATCTATTTTAACTTCTTTCTAAAACTATATCTTTTGTCGTATATATTAGGTAATTGAATAAATAATATTGTACCTACTTAATATGGCTAAGATAAGAGGCTTAAACGCTTCTCCTAGAGCAGATTCCCATGGCTTACGGTAATCGCTTACCATCAGACGCACCGCTCGTTTGCCTATCCTAAAGAAAACCTAAACTTCTAGACTTACCGTTAAATGTTGAAAGAGCCACGCGCGTAGAATGTTCGTCGCTACCTTCGGGAAAATCCCTCTTTTCTTCTGGTTCTTCTTTCCATTCGTATCATCATCCTCTTCTCCCGTTCCCTCTCCTGAACCGATACTCGCATTACTCGCGTCTCCTGAAAAAATTATTCGCTCTTGAGAAGTTTTATTCATTGACAAGAATCATGACAAAATCTAACATCAAAACTCGAAATTCCACCCACACTCAACAAAATAAATGATCTCCTAAATTCGAGAATTCCTATAACTAGGAAGATCTGAAAAGATTCCTGATTTAATAACTTGTCTAATCTAAATGTAAGTCTATATTTGTACAGTTACAATCTATAGATAATTGCCTCTACTTTTTCACCGATGCAATCAGAAAAAAATTGAGCGAATGACGCTCTATTAATTGACATAGATAAAATATTAAAATACTGTTATGGTTCTTTTTCACTTTGACAGTATTTAGATTTTGAATTAACATTAAAAATATTCGTTTAGTAAATCAAAATAAGTAACAAAGTCGCTAAATAGATTTATTAATGTCTATAGATTTCGATCGAAGACAAGAAACGAAGCCACTAGCTCAATGTCACCATCATCAGCTATTTAGCCCGTTATCCAGATAGAACCATATGAGAGAACTAGCATATACACGATATTTCATTTCAGATAATGTATCATAGATGAAGTATCCGTTACAGGCCGCGACAAATTCTGTTGCTCATTAAAATAATGTGTTAATCGCAGTTAGAGCGGAGATGTTTCGACGTGTTATCAGTTTTGCGTCTGGCATATTAATTAGAAACACCGACTAGTATTTATTTAATCACCTGCCACTCCAGCGATTCCTATCTCGGGTACATTTAATTAATTCGCAGTGCGTCGCCTTATATATGCCTGATTTGCTGTTTGTTTTTCTATTCTCTTGTTTTTCGTGTACACGTTTTCGAAATTTTCGTAAAATATTTCACTCATATCTATAAACTTTACAAATAATGTTATTATTTAAATTGATAACTTTCAAAGTCAATTGTTTAGTTACAGTTTTTATTACTGTGTATGGTACAATTATGTTTTAAATACAAATCTTTCTTTCACAATAACTTATATAATATCCTTTATTGGTTCAGAAGAAGCACTTATTACCTTTTATGCGTATCACTCTAGCTGTTTAATCAGACAAATTTTTCATTTTTACTGCAACTAATTAGTTGTTAAGATAGTTTTTAGAATATCAATGCAAAGTTAGATGCTTGTTCCTATATCGTTGGGAATTTCGTTGTATAATTATTTACACAATAACTCGTTAAGTGCCTTAAGATAAGCAAGACATTACCACGAGCTAATAGCATTGAAATACAAGAACTTACATTTTAAAAATAACCAATGCTTATTGAATTAGAAACGGGCAAAAGAGAAATTGTAGAAACGAATGAATGATACAAAGATACGTTTGTTTTTTCTGAATAATTAATGTGAATTACACTTCGGGAATGTACTGTGAGCGTTCGAAACAAAGCATGGAACACGATAAACAAATTAGTGTGCACTGAGGCACATCAAATATTCATCGGAGGAAGAACAAATCGAATCAGCGGGTGTGAGCTCCGTCTTATTTCTGTGCTCCTTGTAATACGATGTTGATAAATAAAAAAAATCCAAATTGCCAGCACGTTCCAATTGTTTCTGCTTGCCCGTATTTGGAAGAGTTTTTATTGTCCTTTTTAAACAAGCGACTTCAATTATTAGCTCTGTTTTTCTTCGTTTGGCATAGCATTTTTATGAACTTACTTTTATACATTGTTGAGGCTTAAAAAAAACAGTTGGACATATAAGACTGAATGCTTTTTCTTAGTTTTATTGTGCTTTTTATACCGAAACGGGGCCAATATTGATTAAATCTTTTATTTATTTATTTTATTTTAAATAAAAATATTTTTGATTACGGAATACGATAGCATACATAAGACCTTATGTTTGTAACTTTTATAATGATGGCGAAACTTAGTTATGTAAAGACGATAAAATTACTGACAATGATGAAACGTATCGAGTATCTGACTGCATATCGCGACCGGTGCCATTGTGATGGTAATGCATTGTAATGGGGGCAAAGTAATAAAATTACTTTTAGGCCATTACCCGCCACCCCTAGGAGTTACAACGTACAGGGTGTAGCAATAAAATGTTTTAAATTCAACAAAACAACAGGTTTATTATCATTGGATAATAATTATTTTGATTAAATAGATTCTTTTATAGTATAAAGCGCAATAGTCTCTTCATTATAAAAAGTACTTTTTATGTCGGTCGAAAAATTACTTTCTTCTATCGGATTCCTGTACACACCTGAGACTTGGAACTTTAAACAATTACCTATAGATATTAAAATGGCACACAGATTATTGAAATGACTTCCTTTTAATATATCATATAAAGTCAGACGTGTTTAATTCGTAATAGGATTTTTCTTTTAATTTCTAATGATAACTAAGAAATAAAGCAATGATGATTCAGTCGAACGTGTACAGAAAACAACACTCTATATCATCGTGTAAAATCAGAGTGCAGTTGCATAAAGCAGTATCGTAATCCCCTAATTCATCTTAGCACACACACATTAATGTACCCTAATACACCCCAAATGGCTGTGTACAAACAGACGTGCGTGCGAAAAGTCAAGAGAACTAAATTATTTGAATAAACTATGTTTCATTGTTTTAATGCTAAAGCCATTTTTACCCCTAACGGAAAAATTTATATTAAATTTAATGTGTCTGTTTGTATATCTACCAGCGGCATCGTAGCTAATAAATATTATTAAGTATAAGAGCATAATCTTATTTCGTAATTTTTATATAGAACTGATATAGGCACGCGCAATTTAGATTTCTCAAAACGGAAAGGTATTTTAAATTTTGTAAGATTTTTAACACAAATTTTTGCTATTTACTTATAATAAATAACACATTTACACCTTTAAATTCGATCTAAATAAATAACCTGACTTCTGACAAATGTTAAACCACTGAACCGATTTCGATGAAGCTTTGGTTGGAGTTAAAAATAGGTAGATAAATGAAAGGTATGTTGCCGTGGGATATATTGTCTATTTGAGTTCAATAACATCAAAATTGCTCATTAGAGCTAATCCAACGCTGTGGTGCCTCCCACGGCGTATGTAAGCCGATTGCCGCAACCCGACACCGAATTCGCGACCCCACTGCAAGAGTTTTTCACCGCTATACCGGGGGTCGAACCAATTATTGGGATACCAATAAAATTTTACACATAAATACAGCACAAATATACATCTTAACCAGTTTTGTTGTAGAAAGGTAATAACGTTAAAAAATTTGATGCGATGTTTTTTATAAGGTTTTAGGTTCGATTTTAATTCAATAGATACCTTTTAACAGGAAAATAAAGACGTATTTGTTAGTAATGGTGAAGGTTCCAAATTATTATACAAGTTATACCAATTCAGTACTCTGTTATAAAAAAATAGGAATAAAAACTACTAAGCTAGTTTATCGACATCGAAAGATACAAAGTCTTTCTGAGCCAAAAAAATTGGAAAAGCAGCTCTCAATAATTTTTACTAGTGATGTACCCCATTTTTACCGAGCACTTTCGATGTGAACTTAGACCCTGCGTGTCATTGACACCACTGGTTCCTGTGAGATTTATCGCGTCCAACATTAGCGCAGGGACTATCGAGTTACGCCAATCAAGTGAAAGCACGCGCTCGCTAGTGATGTGGCTACGTGGGAAACAATTTCACGATATTTCATTTAAATGTGAAAATAGATATGACATTTAGGTAAAACAAGAAGTTCTCTCTTCAATACTAAATACTACAAAAACAATATATTTCTATTAAAATCATATAGGATACGTGGATAGTATCTAACTAGATAATTAAGGCATATTTCATATCATTTTTGCTATAATAT
>JAOSYY010000007.1:568400-584451 GCA_025727935.1 Hebomoia glaucippe
TTTGTGTGTGTGTGTGTGTGTGTGTGTGTGTGTGTTGGTGTGTGTGTGCATATATATAATACATATATATGCACACGTATTATTTAGCTGTCGTATGAAACATAACAAAAGATCTTTTTTAAATATACCAAATTATTAATCAAGATTTAAAATTTATTGCTGATAATTTACAGTCTATAAGTCAGACTGATTGTCACATAAGTGACAGTGACCAGTAGCTACTAGCACGACTAACTACGGAATTGACACGGCTTATAACGAATATAACACATTTCGATCCGTTAAAAGATATTTAATTAAATTCATCGACAATTTTCCCCTCAGTAGCACAACACTCGCGACGTTCGCGGTGTGGTAATGCTCCAATTTGATGGATTGGCTTCTTTGCCGGCACTATTTGCAAACACCCTTATCTAGACGACAAAGGGGGCGCGGTTCCGGGGGGAAGGGCTAATTAAAATTGGCACCCGAAACGGGAGACTTATCACTGAAATGCGTGACAAGGCACGAGTCTTATTGCTGGAGTAATAAGGTTGGTTTTATGTTGTTTGTCTTAATTGAGGGTATTGCGAGCTTTTGTAAGCTTATTGGGTGACGTAATGATGGCTAAGGGTGTGATGGGAATGCGTGGTATGGTGTTATTGGAAATGAGTTTTATTCTTGTTATTTTCTTATCGAAATTTTTAATATTTGCATCTGTACGAAGTACACATATTAAATAAAATTAAAAAAGATTCGACCTTTAACAGCTCTCTCAGATCGTCAGATCATATACGTTAACCTCATTACATCACTATGTTTATATCAGAGAGTAAAAAACCGTAAGATATATAATGTGCATCACAGAAAACTTTAACCAAGTTCTTAACACCCAAAACCATATACAAAATACTTTATGCACACGACAACACCTTTCTTCAGATAAAATTAAAAGCCATACTAACGCCTACCATTAACAGCAAATAATGAACTGTTATCGAAGCAACACCATCACAAAGTGCTAAAATAATAAAAATCGAAAATAACTGTCTCTAAATTCTGATAAGATGCCACTTTGATACTATCATATGGCAAAATCAGGTTCGTAAATTTTGAAATGCATGCACAAATAAAAATAATTTTAAAATATTTCGAGTATTTCGGCGATTATAACTTTTAGGATCCAGCTCCTGCCTGTCTACTTTCAATTGTACAGTAATGACCACGTATCGTTAGTCCAATATTTTGTAACACACTGTTGTTTGCATAATCTTTAACTAACAAACGATGTAGTCAATTGGGTACAATTTAAATCAAATTATGATTATATTTCAAATATTATGTAGATCTGGCAATATTATAATTTGGTACCTTGAAATTGTTTTGATGAAGCCAGGAGCTTTTAGCGTTTGCAGTTAGTTAGTTTCTCTGAATAGGCATTTTGATTAACACCGATAGTTTCTGGTTGACACTTGAATGTAAAAAAAATGATTAGATACTAAAACAGACGTACATTAATTTTCACGAAGTGCCTTAATCTACATAGAACTTCAACTCAATTGGATGAAGAGAAGAAACTAGAACTGTACTAAGTGAGCAAAGAACAAAAAGTTACTATTTTTGATATTAGACTGCACCTTTCCATATTTTACCAGTACTTTAATTATCCTTAGATATTATACTTGATCGCGAAATATTCTCAAACTGATCCTCAAACAGTTAATGGTCCATAAACCCACCCCATAACTCGACTATCAGCCTCTTCCCGAGTGTTATACAGCTTTAATTGGCCGTTCCGGTCGGAATCCTCAATTGTAGATATTAAACTAATTTTCAATGCGCTGTAATCGCACAAACGTGCAGTAAGGGTTGGATTTTACGCTCTTTTCCTTTGATTTTCATTGAGACTACGAGTTATCATTACTTTATATTACTTTCATGGGTGCCAAGGACTTTGAAGCTTTTAGAACTTTATGCTAACCTAGTATTTTCAACAATCTCAGTGTTAGGGTTGTTAACTTAAGGCTTGTTAAGTTGCGGTTAACCTATTCTGGAGTCATTTTACTTAGATCATATACACAACTTTAAAATGTTTAAAATACATTTAAATAGATCGACAGTGCATTATTTGCATATGGCGGAGAAAACACCAAATAGCAATAAAACTCGACTTCGTATGTCGATAACTGTCATACGAAAAATTAAACTTATACAAGAAGTTAAATATAATCGCATCAATGGACATTAACACAAGCGGATTTAGAGTCACCCTTAGCCCGATGTCGCAAAACGCACATTAAGGGATTAAACTTACCCCCAAAACCCCACCAAGTACCCCGACCGTTCATCCGCGCATTGATTTCAATTTGAATTTTAATTGTAGAATATTATACAAAATTACATTACTTAATATTCACCCCAGGCGTTGATTTTTGCATATTTTTAACCAGCGAGTTCTGGTCGCTATAAATAGTGGAACATTATGTCGAGTGGGACATTTTATCCCTCTTTTCAATAAAGTAAGAAATATGTGGTTCCAGCTAGAACATCGTTTTATTCCCATAGGCACGGGGCGGACATATTCCTGTGTCTATTGCAATAACAATGTTTCTTGACAAGCTGAAAGATCGATCAGTCTAATAATACCTTATCCAACAGGAAGAACATTTTTTTCATCAGGTTTCCTTGGCATTTAAGCCAAAGAATTTTGGTGCAAGTCAAGTAACAATTTTGATCTTGTGGACTCAAAAAACGATTACGTACCGGTTTAATTATCTTAATAAAAGAGTCTTATCTCATATGTGTCCAGTATTTTAGGATCTTCCACTTTTTCGTAATGTTAACTTGTTCACTTCAGGTGAATCTCAATACCCATTAACTGAATTTGTCAGATCATCTTTTAATTAAAGCGCTATTGTATACGAGAAATCTTTATTTTTATTTATTTAACTGTACGATAATTTAAAAATATAATATGATTTTATTTATTTATTACTAGCTTCTGCCAGCGGCTTCGCTCGAGTTCATGTCGATTTTGTAAACAACTTCTAGTTGAGTATCATTTTATTTTTGACTAACTTTATTAATCCATGTTTTCTTCTACTGATATATATGTAAAACATAAATGAAAAAATATATTTAAACGCAAGAAATCCCGTAGAGAACTTTCCGAGATTAGCCTCTAGAAACAGACAAACAGAAATTCTAAAAATCGTCGTTATGGTTTCTATTAAGTTAAAGTCCCCCAATAATAGATTTTCTCAAATATCTGTAATGTAGAGACATCGAGCAGTTACATGTTTAATACATTATAGATGATTATTGTAAATTAAAATTTCCTTTTTCATTTATAGTAAATGAAAAAAGAAATTTTAATTTAGTTAGCGTCGTATTGGAATTAACAGCTCTAATAAGAAAGTTAGTAACAAAGCATGTTTTAATTTTATCTTTATGTTACTATAATAAATATTTTAAATTCGAATCTTTAAAAATCTTTTAAAATCCTTAAAACAGTATTTTATTTTATTTTGTAACACTCGCTTAAAAATAAAACAGTCTTAAAATTGAATATCACTATTAGTTGAAAAGAAATCAAGTCCTAAAAATTCTTCACGAATATTATTACACTGTGGGGTCGACGTTAACGACTTGGGGTATATTATTCCAACTTGACATATAATTAAAATGCAAATTTTTCTAATACATCCCATTTCGCGCGGTCGATTCTTGTTAACGCGCTGGAAGGGTTAACCAAAAAGACATATCCGTAATTCTCACAAGTGATCTGACTCGACTTCGGGTGATAAGTTATTAGAATTTAATTTTTAAAATTGTCAATATTTATTGGTTACTTTTATATAGAACAATGTTTATTACTAAGCTCTTTCGTTTTGCTTACTTAAAAATTGATGCGTGACATATTTTTATAAATACGAAATATTTGTAATAAATATTATTTCTTAAGAATAAATCAAATTTTACTATAATTAGACAAACTGACGCAAATATTTATTTTCGTAATTCTTTAAATTCTAAAAAATTACACTATCATTCTCTTTTAATGTACAAACATTTGTATTTAATTTGAAAACATTTTTTTTCTTTCTATTTTATGGTACATTATACAAAATATTTAAGTTAACGTTTTCAGAGCACGTCATGTTGCTGTGTTTAATAATAGAAATCACCGGTCAGTAGAATTCTTGCTTCGTTAAACCCTATAAAATTTTATGTACAAACAGCGGGGGTCCTACAAGATCGGTTTATACGCGAAATCTTGTTTAATTACATATTGATTTATTTAAAGTTCAACAACTATTAAAATAATTTATCAATACAAACTTACGAATGTCAAAATAAACTGATGAATTTTTAAAAATCACTAATTTTTCGGTAACATTGAACATATTTTCTAATTCATCTGTATTATTGTCGTAATATCCAGGTCAAATAAACTATATCAAAATTTATTCGTGACTTTAGGTGCTATGATGTTATAGACAGTGATAGGCCCGCTGTTCTAACGGTCAATTCACCCAATGTCACACTGAGGTCTTGCGTTCATTTACAATCGGATCTAACACGTGTATATATTTCATAATTTATATTAGCGTACACTTCGTTATTTTCAAACATAAAAAGGTTAAAGGTATATCGAATAATGTTTAAAATTAAGCGCGTATCTTCGCAAGATAAGTAAATGAATTTATCAATATTTATTTTACAAAACATAATATTTTTAAAATTTACTCTATCCGTATATCAAGTTTGATGAACACTGCATTAAAAAGAAAGGTATAAAACGCTTGCCAATCGCCCGCAGTGCCTCCTACGCCTAGTAGCATCAACCGGTACCAGGCGAGCATTAATCCGAAACACCGTGTGCGGCCCGCGTATTTATGAACACCGGCCTTCTCATGAGATCCTGGTACACGTTTGTAACATTATACACTTGTTGTGTGATTAATCCGATGTTTTTGTCCGTCTGTACATCGCAGAGGGTTCATATTTCAATTTATACTACGGAATTTGTCTATATTTTCCTTTTTAAAAATTGTTTATAACGTACAAGAAAATCTTTAATTCACCATAAAGCCCGGTCACCAATATTATTAATACATAAAATTAAAAATACTTAACACTTCTCACGGCTTGTAGGTATCCATTGGATTATAAAAAGATTTAAAAAAGCCGCCAATGTCATCGCCCTACCTTTTGATCGCTCGATATGAGCGTACGGCGAATCGATACCATCAAATTTTTATTTTTTACCTTGCATAAAACGAGATTTTTAATTACGGCAACCCAAAGACCAATCAGTCACATCGCGGCTAATGAAAAAAGACGTACAATGTAGCTAGTTCTAATAAATATACAGAATGTTTTGTAATATATAAATAAATACGATAAATTGGTTTACGTATAAGTAATACTTTGAAACACCATTTCAGAGAAGGGATTTATGTATATTTAAGTACAGAATAGATACATATTTAAATTTTATAATTAAATGAAAAGCTATACTTGGAATCATTGAGTAACTTATTCTATGCGATCTTTCGCGCCATCTCCTTGGCACTGTCATTTTATAATTGCCAGTATAAAAATATGGTAACATGCACATTTAAACATGGCCAGGTGTTCGTGTAGCTACCTAGTTAGGATAATTAGGATAAAAAAGAAACGACGCATTGTTTTTAATTACACTTTTTACAATTTTAATGCAGTTTAATCAGCGTAATTATATAGTTATATTTTTTGTTAAAATCTTGCGTCATAATTCTCTTTAATTGTAATATTTCAATAACAAATTGTAGACTAACTAACTAAATAAAAACATACTTTCTGTAGCCCCAGTCGGACACTTTTTTGATTCCACATAGTTCGAACTCATGAGACTTTTTACAAGCAAACACGCCTTTCATTGGGTTGCAGAGTTAGTAGAAAAATCAATAGTGTTAAGAAATTCTAACAAAAAATTATAATATTTAATTATAGAAAATAAATAGGAGTTCTCCATTCCAACTTCCATCTCATTTTGTTAAGGAGTAAAATGTAACGAACAAAAAGACTATGTAACTTTTAACTTTTATAATATTAGTAAGGATCGATGTACGAAAAGCGAAAACTTTGGACTATTAAGAATATTGCTCGTTGAATGTGAGATTTTGGTAAAGTCACAGTTTATGTGTTTTTAAAGGGCAAAAAGCTTATTTATATACAGAGTTATAGAATGTATATATTTAATGAATTGTAGTCAGCATTTCGATCACTGGGCGTTTGCTGGTGAGATATTATGACCACTTTGCCTTGATCCATTGTAAAATACAAGGCGTCACAGTTCCGGCTATAAACATTACATAGTTATTCTACACTCGACTGAGCCAGACTTGCGTCTAATTGTTATTTGAGTGCAGACGTGATTGAGCCGAATGTTCTGTGAATACTAAACCGTATTATTAAACCATTATAGTGCCGTTAATCTTCCAATGAGTTGTGTCTTGCATGTAAGTTTTGCTGGTTTTCGCTACTGGCAACTTTCGTGGTTAATCAGTAGTATTATTTAATTGTAAGAAGATTATGATCATCGTAGATTTGTTCTGGGCCAAGTCTCTATATTACTGTTATATTAGAGTTGTTATGTATTATTTAGGACAAAATAATTATTCCTTTTTTTAGAAACATTCGCAAAAGAAAAGCAATTTCCAATTTCGATTTTATCTATTTAATGTCGAAATAAATTATGTTTTGGTGCATTAGATATTTTTTCAAATAACAACTCTATCTATAAAAACAAGAAACTCCTAAATACTCATCCTAATCTCAAACAAAAAATATTGTTGAACAAAATAAATGGATGATATGAATCAACAACACAATTACAACAAATTGGACAACAAATAACGAATTTTGGCAATCTCCGGCGAGCACTTTACGGGCCCTGTCAATTGTAGATATTTAAGCATTCCACAAGATACGGGAAATAGGTATTTGGCAACAATACATCGAGGAAATCGTATCGCAACAAACTTAAGAGGACATGCCTGCCAAAATTTTAAAAGCTGGCAAAATCGGATGCATTGTTGCATTTCCCACGGACACTGTTGAATCCTCACAAATTCAACAAACAAAACTTTTTAAACTCTTTTCCATATAGCACGATATATTTTTAAACGGTGTGGATATTTTATAGTATTTATTTATGATTATTATACAATCCTAAAAAAATTACAAAGACTTAATTTTCAATCAGCAATTTATACATATAATACTTCTAACCATCGTCGGAACAAGAAAGTCCTATACAAGGTTAACGTTTTCAGTCGTGGTCAGCACCTAATGTCGTTTACACGTTCCACCATTAATTTTCAGATAGTTCTTTAATTGAGCAGTCATTATCTGTGTCCATAAAATCGGAGTTTTACGATAGAGGGCACGCCTTTGCTCTAGTCGCTGAATAAATCAGGTGAACACAAATATTACTGTCAGGCCGCGCGTCATAAACGCCAGCCATTTTGCAATTATTTATATGAACTGAAATAACTACGTCGTTGTAAATGCAGTTTTGCAAATAATCTGGGGATTAGCAGGATTGATGTCGCGACGCGCGCGTCTTGCGCATAAACATGTGATTATATTTGTCACGTAATTAGGGCCGGGTAACAAAACCAGGCTCGTCTTTAATCTATATGAGGTTCTTGACATATTGAAAAAATTGAGGCCTCAATGACTACCTAATTCTAAAACAATACATTAGCAAAATCTTTCACTGTCATTTTAAATGACAAAAAGTATGTACTTCATTAGTAGCTGGCAAGTAAATATATAATGTAAATATTTACTGGCTAGCAAATTAGACCCCCGTTATTCGCGGGCACTTGGACACTGCTTCTAGCGGTAAGTGAAAAGGAAAGGTGTAAACGTGACAAACTATTTATATCTTATCTGAATATATTTATGCTTATATCTTAGTATATACAAGGTCAAACTTAAGTTTATTAGGTTGATATAACAAGATCCTAACTACATTTAAGTAGATTATTCAAGTAAAAAAAAAGCTAGCTCTTGCCTCCATCATCAGTGAGGACTGAACCGAGGTGAAGATATCAAATTATAGATTTGACTACAATAGAATCTTATATGATACCATAAATATCGAAATCAGTTTATATAAAAAGACATGAATACACAAATATACGTGGTAAGCTCCTTTTCCAACTTAGTCGAAATACATAATTTCTATGGCAACATTTTATTAAAGTACTAAATGATTGGCATAACTCTCCAACAAAATCCGGGTTAGACCATGTTTTAGCCAAATCATAATTGTCCGGCTGTTATGTTTTCCTGGTACTTGTGTACTGAACCTTAATTAAGACTTTATTTATGTTACGCGAACCTCGCGACATTAACGCGAATAAGCCGGCCCCGTTAGATGTGATAATTTGTAAGATAGAGTCGCCAGCTTTCAGTGGACAAGTTCATTAGCAACTTATATAGATACCTGTATGTTTTGAATTCTTTTTTTCAAAATTAAAACACGTTTTCATAGTTATTTAAAGTATCTAGAAATTCCTGGTTAATCTTGCTTTAAAATTCTGATCCAGTTACGGATCAATGATCTTAATCTGAAGTTTTCTAAAGTGACCTATATGTGACTTTCAAATTCAGTGTATGAATTAGCATACGTACAAAATAATAATATAATATATTAGGTTGTCAACCATTAAATTTATGAATGACACGTTTCATTCATGATTTTTTAACTGTAATTTGACGATCAGACTTATGTACTCTGACTGACGAAAACATTCTGTTTCTGAGATTAGAAACCACAAGCGTTTAATACTATGCTTGTACCAACGAGTTGTAGTACAATTTATGTATTATAAATCAGCGATTTTATAAAATATCTTATACGTTCGGAAATATCAATTTAAATTTATTAAAGTTAAAAATAAGTAGATAACTACTAGTGATATTTGAATTTACGTCTTTCAGTTCATATGTCAAAAGTAAAATTAAGATTGAAATACAAAAATATAAATATCGAAAGTTATTTCATAACTCTTAACTGCATTTCGATGTATCATCTGAGATCTCACAACAAAATGACAAGCAAAAAAGCTCAACCGAAACGGCTAGTACGCCCACCTCGTTACGCGAACTCATCTCCGTTTAAATATAGACCCGGTGACAAACGCGTTTCAACTGGCAACATTCTAATTTTGTATCATCGACTAAATAGAACTCTACTTAACTGTGGATGAATATCGAAATCGTGCGTGAGCAGTTATCCCTTACGATGAATTTCGTGTTTTATATGACTTCAATAATTTAAAGACATCGTTGACATGATTATTTTTAAAATCGCATACGGTGAGCGTAGTAATTGTAACATGCATCTACAAAGTGGCATTATAGTTTCTAAACAGATGAACCAATTTTGACGAATTTTTTTAATTTGAACAGTGACTTCACTGAGGGTTTACCTATTGAAATATCTTGTTATGATATGGATTGAAGTAAGTACTTGTACAAACTTTAAACTACAAATAATTTAAAATATATATATTAAATAATACTTCAAATAATCCAATTTAAATCCATTTAATATTATACAGGATGTTTTGGGGACTGCTCCCGAAAACGACGGCGGGTGATAGTACTAATAACACCTTTCATGAAGGGACGAAAAAATATTTGATCCTGACTAAAAAAATACATATTTTTAACACTTTTTATTAGTATTATTTACGCTCCAACTTGTAAAATATATTTTTTCATAAAAAATCATTACTTTACAAAAAAAAGAACCAGCAATGAAGCATGTTACCAAAAACAGCTGAACTAACATGATGGAGCGAAATAACGTTTTAAAAATTTGATTTTTTTTTAGTCAGGATCGAATTTTATTCCTTCCTTTCATGAAAGGTGTCATAAGTATAATCACTTGTCTTCGTTATCGGGAGCAGTTCCCAAATACCCTGTATTACTTTGTTTATTAACAACGTTATTTTCTCTTAAACGATGTCTGGAGGGCGTTAAAATGTAAATTTATGTGGATTCACTGTGATGTATGTGGTGACACTGATGCCCAAAATAACTGTGACATTGTTGATGTGATCTTTATCTTAAATAGTTTCTTGTTTCGAGATAAATGCCACATTTTAATTATAATATAAGAATTTTCTACTTAAAATAAGATTTCCTTATCATTTTTTTATCATGATTAAACAATTCACAGGCGATTGTCGATAAAACTGGACACATTTAACAGAATTTTATATCGTTTTCAATTAAATTTTATAAATAAAGCAACAAGAGACGATAAACAATAACATAAATAGGCCACCTGCTCTATATGAAAGTACCAAGCTACTATAAATATTAAAGAGATGGCGAGCGCGCGCCGCATTTGCATACGATGTTCAATTACGATCCCGGAGTATGGAATGTATAAGTAGCTCTTATATTGTTATGCTTTTCGGGTACCACCTTTGCGTTATTATTTCCGTGATATTTTTAATAAAGTAACCAGGAAATAATGTTTTTATTACAATATCATTATAGATGACTGAATCTATTTATTTACTTCTTTATTGAAACGGACGCGATCACCATAAACAAAATCATAATTTTTAATAAGCATTATTTCTAAACAATATTATTTAGTAAGAATAAAACTTATTTATTTCTTTAGATACTTTAAGCAATACTATAAAAAAGAAGATTAAAATGACCATAGATGTTTAAAAACGGACGCAATTTGCAGCCTAATTACAACGCCATCTGTCGGCAAGTAGCGGTACCTGACATCGAAAATCGATTACGCCTCGAATTATTTCAATTCATTTTGTAACTCTTAGCGACTGGGCTCGAGGCGGGATAATTTAAAAATACAAGAGTTGAAAATAGATTATTCCCGCGGCCACAAAATATTTAACCACACGATATAAGTTTAACCACAGCTTAAACATATTTTAGTAGTTCTCGTTAGCGCAATTTACAATGTTTCGCGTGGTAACTTTTTTCTAACCAACCTGTCACAAGGCACTACTTTGTGGTGTAGTTATTTTAACAGATAATAGGTAAAAGCCATTACGCGTTAAACGACCTCATTATTATCTGTACATCTCAAGAAACTTTACATCATATTTTACCGTTTAGTAACGGTAATTTGATAGTAACGAAATTAAGAAAAATGTTCGATATCAAAATTAATCTAGTATCTCCAGATTTGTATGAGATATTTTTAAGTATGTCGTCTGATAAAACAAAAATTATTATCCGTCATAAAATTGTCATATAGATGACAAACACAATATAGTGTAATTTTATTTCATTGTAATATTTTTATACCTATAGTTTTAGTATCCTATAAATCATTACTAAAAGTCAAGTAAAATATGCGCCCATTATACTATCCCTTAGTATAAATGTATGTTTACAGAATTCTAATCAGTCGTAGTAGCGTTTGGCGCCAAAAACATAACCTCATTAGTCAATGGTGAAGATATTATTTATATAAAATACTTGCGTATTGATTAAATGGCAGGCCAGGGTAATCCGCGTGATTATTTCAAATCACCTACACATTACATTAGAGGTAATCTCCAGTAATGGCGGCCGTGATCGCTTAACTGTAGTGTTGCCAGTTTACTGATTGTCCCGAAATGTGGGAAACGTTGGAAGACAATAAAAATTATGGGGACTTAAAATGTTCATTGTGTTGTTAAATTCACATAAAGATAATGGGAAAGTTGTATTTGAGTAAAACGTTTATCTTAAGTTAGTTGAGTAGTGTTTTTAACTTATTTACATTGTGATGAATGTATAATTACTTGTAAATTAAGCATTTTACTATTGTAAGTTTTGTTATTAAAGTCTTGACTGTTTCTTTGCTTACTTATAGATTATTATACTGTTTTTATATCTTTTTACTAACATTTTTACGCTAGTTTTTTCTATATAATACATTCTCATTAACTTTCTATTTAAGTGACGAAATAGAATGATCTAGAAACCAGTTAATAAAAATCGTAGTGTGACCTTGTCTATTACTTAACCTTAATCAAAATATTATATGTAGAAGTAGTTAATCTAAGTTGAGAGTTTTGTCCGTCATTACATACACTATATACTTTAACTCAAAGATAAGTAATATCAACGTCCACATTGTTAAATTAAGATATTCTACTGGAATTATTTTACTTAAATCACATGTAAGTATCATTATTTTCGTATTAACGGCATAAAAATCTCAAAACCTCATTTTAATATTTTATCACGAAAATTATTTACTTCATTAAAACCTTTTTCTCGTAAGGTTAAATATTTAAATTTACCGACACATAATTTCATACGGTAATAAAAAATTAAACGTCGCTTGAGTACCATCTTACGGTAAAAGGTCTCATAATTAATGAAGCTTAATTTGCATAAAATACATTTTCATTGTTGGTAATACTGAACTTTTAAAGGCACCAATAGGGGTAACACAGCAACAAGAACTAAACATGGTAGCCATACCGTAGCGAAAAAGCAAAAAGATTCACGTCAAAGACTCGAAATACAATTTTAATCTTGTCAATCCCTATTTTTATTGTGACCGAGCGTCCCGTGAGGCATATAATTTTCGTATTTCAAAGTTTATTTAATAAAGACTTATAAGAAATCATATTAATAAATTCGCAATTTTATATCCGTTATGATATTTTAAATCCCAAAGGCTTCGTTTTATTCATGATGCAAAAATGTGACAAAGAATATTGACATCGCACGTGTGTGGGATGTCCGGTGTCAATGTAAAATCGAATAATGTTTATAATGATATCCATTTTCACTTAATTAAACACATCGGAAAGTATGAACGAAAGCAGGAAATTAATATCAACTTCAGAGAAGTAACGTTTGAGAAAATATTTTAATAACAAAGTACACTGTCAGTGGCAGTATCAACGGATTATTATAAAAATACAACAAAAGTCAAAACCGAAAATAATCTATTCATAATAGTATATTTTTTAACTCTTAACAGTAGGCTGTATGCCAATTGCCTCACCTGTTGGGAACCTGAGATGTGGTCTAGGTTGGTGAATGATAAGTATGGCAGTGACTTGTGCCTTAGTGAAGGATGAGTCAGATATATTTTTGTGCACGTTTCACTTATAATAAATTGTTACAACTTTTTTATTTATCTTTTTAATCAATTCCATACGCGGATCCTTACGAATTAATATTATAGATGGGAAATATCATTACATGTCAACACTTCCAAAATTCCTGGCATAACATCTATTAAAACAACATTTTAATATGATTTTTTAACAAAATTTGTTTTAAGTAGATGGGTGTTTTATAAAATTACTATAATTTTGGAGCAAAACTACGAGCTGTCAAAATTGACGTCGGTAAATCATTGGCTGGACCCTTTTTTGTTACTCTAATAATTTCGTTAAGGGCTTTTTAAACGGACGACTATTTGAAATAGCTGCTGGTACTTTATGGTTTAAATCGATTTTATTGGAATTTAAATGGGCTTAACTAAATTGGATTAGAACATACAATTTTAGAAGCATCTGAAGTATGTCGGACGTTTTGAATAATGGTTTTTATTGGTGATCTCACACTCTGAAATTATGGGTACAGGTTACTAAGAAATCGAAACAACATAATTGCAATGTTTTTGTACGTAATTTTGATGACAATGTTTATGATTCTTGTATCTCGGAACCGATCTGATGAACAGCCAGGAGGTCAAGTATATGTTTTAAGCTATATCAAAATCAATAGCTAATAACATCAAAATTTCAAGTACAGTGGAAACTATTAAAGCGAACATCAAGATCCAACAAAAGTAAGTCGATAGTAAAGATTTATCATTCTTCTCGTTATTCATATCTCAACAAAGAGAGGCATAAATTACGAGCCCCAAAAATATCTAAATCCTAATCCATTTGCCTCGCCTGTCCCCGACTGAATCCGATTTTAAAATATTTATGAAAAGGCAAACAAAAAAACCAACCAGTGAGACAGAATTAAAAATAAAAAAGCCACGCCTCGAGGTACGGAAAAAAGTTAAAATGATCGTAGGCCATCTTCGTTGTTGTTTTTTTATATCCAGTTTCATTAGATACGATTCAGGCGGGATTAGGAGAAAGGTCTTGATAAAATGCGATGTCCCTTGATTTATTACAAGTGTTTTTGGACGATAATTAATCGGCTGTAGATCTTTATAGGTGACTTTTAAGTTGAATGGGGATGGATGCGAAATCAGGTTGATAGGAGGTACTCTCAAGTCAGTATTAACCTTGAGCCTTTTCTATAGCCCTTTTCTATATATATAGTATAATATATATTATACTAATTAGCAAATAGCATAAATAAAGTCAAGTACCTGAGTACATAAAAGGATTTATTTAATATTTATTCAAATTAATTTGTTTAGGCTGACATGTTTATTTTCCATATCACCGAACGAAACAAACTTGGATTTAGTTTATTTTATATCGTAAATTGATAAATTATAAATTTAGGACTTTTATTTATAAAATAAAGCTGTTTAAATTAATATAAAGAATCTGTGCATAAATAGGTTGTAAACGATACTTTATTACTTTTCCTCATTCTTATAAGTGGCATGTGCTAGTAAACGTAATGCAATGTCACATAATCTCAAGTTATAGATAAACATTATCTAATTTGTTATCAGTATCTATCTTGAGGCACCTCGAGCGGCAAGTCTGGCGCATAGCTCGATGGAGGCCACTTTTCAAAGCTTAAGGTCAACAGCAGACCACAACCACGTGCGGGTGTTCGTGACAGCTCACAAAATTAGTCACGTGGCCGTTAATAGTCCCACGGGGGTGAGCGAGAGGTTTTTTCCCCGATTCCCCGCTTGTTTACAACAGTTGGTAGCTATCGATCGGAACCCCGACGTAACTCATGTTTGTTTGAGGGGCGGCTGTTTTCCATCGATTTTCCGGTAGGTATGCTACATATCTGGAAGGCGATGCGCTTTTGGTGTGTGAACACGCGTGTGTGTGTGTCCATGTCTCGGGGCGCACTGCGCGATTAGCGGCCGGCACCGCCACGCCGCCTGATTGGGCCATCCATCACGGCCGCTTCCCGCGCGTCCCGCGCTATCCCCGCGTGCCCCCCTCCCCCGCACGGGCCCCGCGCGCTGCGTACTCAACTTCGACTCAACTGCGACGCTGTAAGGCTCACCATTCGTCCCAACAATGCCGCGACGCGCGCATTCGAGGCGTATTTTTAAGACGGATACTTAGTGCGTTACATTATTGTAGTTTTGTTGTTTTTTTTTCTGTATCCCACTTGTATGGCGGCCGGGTCGACGCACCGCTCCGGTTATGATACGGAATGCCTTAAGATTTTTGATTGAGGTTTTATTTTATTTGGCGCGACGAGTCGATTACATTTCTCGTATTCGTTTACGACGTGTTTTTGTTTCGCGTTTCATTCTTAACGAGATCGATTTTAATGATAAGCGAATACTTTTGATGAAGACGAGGGTGTGCCCCGCTGTGGCCATCTTCGGACACTAAGCACTTAGCTCTTGAACCTATGTTTTAGATTCGCCCACCAGCACTTAATGGTGTCAGAAAAACACGTCTGATCAATTACCGGTCTTATAAAACTTTGGCCCCGATCCGTTAGACGCCCACGTATGCTGTTTACCTCATACACTATCTTTTTAAAATTTATATATTATTCAATTCAACATTTATTCACTGCTATATTTAATTATCAACGAAGATACCTATGCTTGAAAAGTTGAAATGATCGATATTAAGTTTTGTAAATATTTTAAAATAAAGTTACAAAAAAAGAAATATGATAGGATTACAATAACCTTGTGTTCAAGAAGATAAGTTAGCTAAATTATTGATGAAAATGAGTTATTTTATTTCAATAAAATATTAAGCATTTATAGAAATACTGACCACGGAGGCGGCAAAAACTATGAAATAATAATTAAGTATGCCTTAAATAAAATTCAAACTTAATAATATAAAAACATTGTTCCTTTTTTTCCTTCGATCCTGACATA
>JAOSYY010000007.1:584551-663514 GCA_025727935.1 Hebomoia glaucippe
ATTAAGTATGCCTTAAATAAAATTCAAACTTAATAATATAAAAACATTGTTCCTTTTTTTCCTTCGATCCTGACATACTCCTTCGTTTCTTTATTCAATTTATGCGCTTAGCCATAGCAGCCATTATTTATATCTATAAATTATTTAAATAATATATAGTTATCCAGCAAAATATTAAAGTAATTTTGATGACGTTTCATTTATAAAAATCAGGAGCTAGGCGTAAATACACATCAAACGATTTTTATGGCTTTAGGTACCACGAGATACCGATTAACCACTAAAAATGTAAATCCATAAATTTTAAGTAACATCCTAGATTTAGCATTAGGTATACTTTCATGAAAAACTTCTAAAAACCATCTTGATCACAAAAACTGCAACAAAATCGACTTATTCACTTAGACGCTATAATCCCATAGACATGTGAAATAACACCCTTCTTTGGGTTCAATTTTTATACATCTAATTCAAAAGAGCTACGGTTCACTTGACGGTAGGTAAAAGCTCAGCCATCTGACGTTATCTACTGAACAATGTGCTGCCGACCTATGTATGTCGAGCATTCGAAAATTCATAGACTAAAAGATAATGTGATAAAACGAGATATATTGGTTTGTAAATTGTTAAAGTAAGCAGGATTACTGTATTAGCATATAATCGGACGCATACCACTGAGGTCAGGTCAGACTGAGGCGATATTATACAAATTGCACTCTCACGCAACGACCACCAAGCGACCACATTAACGGAGATACCAATAATTTGTTCTCATCAATTACTTAATCTTATCATATTTTTTATTTAAAATAGCTACGACATTGTATTTCTTTAAACGGGTATTTGTAATAAATCGTGGGATGAAGCTGAGAGTCATAGATTGTTGAATGAAAAATGTGTGAATTACCCCGACTTTGTTCGTTTCAAGTCTGTCTGTTTTTACGTTTGCGTTGAATCTCCGAAATGGCTACACCAATTTTGACGGGATTTACAATTGCAGATCTAAGTACCTACTAAATAGCAATTTATAACATTTTATTAAAATCAGTTGAGACAAAAAGGGAAAGTGAATACTTACCGTAATAAATAAATATAAAAATATTAATTTTGAACTAGGTTTAGTAGATATTTCATTCAATCAGAGATTATTCTAAAAATATAACAGAAGAAATTCTAAATTTATATTTTACTTTTTATTCTAAAAATGATGTGGCAAAGGCAGTAGCGTTTGACACATTATATCGTAAGTTGGATAAGGGTATGACAGTAACTATATTTAATAAGGATTCTTGTCAGTTTGAAAGTTCTTACATTCTTGCCACAGTTTGAGTTTCGATAACTGTTGTGACTTCAATGAAAAATATTTTTTAATATTGATACATTTTGATTGATAATTCCGACGGAAGACATGGTATAATGTATAAAATTTTATTAGCTAGATCTAAATTATATTTTTAATCTAATTCTTGTTTAAACTTTAAAAAATAAGTTTGTTTTCATGCTTTCCTTCCTAAATCGCTGATCAAATTTTGATGAGTCATTTAAGAGATGAGTTGGACTTACGAAGTGGTTTAAGATTTATTTGTCTCAAAAGGATAAGAAATGGGAAGAAGGGAAGGTAAGATTTTTTAAAACTTCGATTCTATAATTAAATAATTTATAATCTTCATAACATAAGTGAAACCGCGAAACACCTACACTTATGTGGGTACATTTTGTCTAAATATAGATACGTTTTTGCCAAGCAGTAAAATTTACAACTGTTAATAAATGATTACCTTTTAACTACCAACAGATAAGAATCTTAAAACTCAGAGCAAAACCATGTTTTATCTTGATCTTAAGTAATCAGAGAGTAAACTTAACGCACCAGTCACAGGTTAAAGACATGTAATTCTATCCCAAGGAACAGGTCTTCGGAAATTCGTACCTATCTACATCGGATAGATACACATAAAATATATTATAGTGGTCATTGGCTCGAAGAGTGTAATTTTCGCACGACCCTGGGACTTAAAAGCGAGCGAAATGAGCGCGCTCAGACCGCTAGCTAAAATGCATCTTTGCACCGGCGCGCTTTTGAACGAAGATTGAGATTACAACTCACACAATATAATCGAACTAACGCTTATCGACTTAAATACTATTTTTGCGCGAATGAATGCTGGCAGTTTGTACGTTTTAAAGTAAATGGAATGCTAACGAACGCCGATTCCCGCTCTAATTTGCGGACATAGCGAACGATCGATCTCATTGGACTTTTTGAAAAAGAAACGCGTTATGAACCGAGACACAAATTGAGCTATTCCGTGCTCGCTTTGACTTGCTCTACTTAGAATTTACGTACTATCTTTTGTTCTAAATTTAAATTACTAGTTGACTTATTACTAGTGAAATGCTTTTTACCATTAAACATTAAAATCTGCTTTAAATACTCATTGTATCTCTCGTTTGCTTAACTCGGTCATTGTACAAAATGCAACGTCAAGATAAAAATACTTTAAGCACGAGCATTTAAATAAAGTATTATAATTATTTGGAATAATATCACAAAGTAATACAAGTGTTATTCTCGTTCAATATAAGAGATAACTGATCTTTTAAGATAACCTACTCAAATTGGCAGTAAAATATTTATAGTTACTTAATAAGGATATTAAATTTTATAATGCGCTTGACCAGTTAATTATCATTAAAACACTCTAGAAATGATTACAGCGATGCTGCGAACACTAAGCTACTTAGTAATCATTTTATCTGTTTGATTATGATATGTATTACTTTTACGACATAGTAATTTATGGGAAAATCATCAATAGTAGCGAGCAACTGATTCAGTCTAAGCATTCCAAAGCGCGTCACCATAGTAACCACACACTGCTAGCCAAAGGTTGTGTCTTTAGATATACAAGTACAACATAAAAACAACTCTAAAACTTAGAAAACAAAAAACAAAATCGAATCAGAAGCGCCATGAAGTTATAACATTATATTCGATGGTTCCGTAATCCTAGTAATAATAACAGTGAAATTGCGACCATAACATGAGTAAGTAAAGTGCTATTTCGAATGTGTCTCATTAAAGCCGCGTAAGGAATTGTTTTATCTCTTTCTCACATCGTAAAGACGCATCGCGTGGTCCCGCTCCGGCGATCCTTTCTTGTTGAGGACAGAATCGATAACCTCGTGCCGTCCCTTTCTGCCTGTTTTGTGACGCGGCTCCACGGTAATCCGTCTTCGGCGTTCATTGAAGACGTTAGATAAAAATCAGAATTGTAACGAAGCCGAATAAATTGACTCGGCTCCTTCCGATTCCATTTCTGATTTTGGTACTTTATTATTTTTTATCTGACGTCGTGTATTTGGGTGCGCGGTGCTTTTGATCGATTGGCTAAGAGGATGAACTAAAAAATAATTGTTCCAAACATTAAAATGCGATCTAATCTAATGTTGTACATAAAATAATTCCTAGTAATAAGAACTATAGAAGATGTTTAATGAAAAATAAATTTTCTTCAAAAATTTCCAAAATATCAGCCGTATCATATCGATGTATGGTCAAGTGAGCAACGTCCCGTAATTGATTTAGTGTAATGGAAACGGGCACTGTTACTGACGTATTATTATACAAGCGAGATGCATAATCGTTGAGCACACAGGTCAAAGTGAGATAGATGATCTACTTGTTCAGACGTTATAGCGTAGCAAGTGCAGTTCAATGTTATCGTAATTGCAACTCTATATGTGTAATAAATAGAGTTGCGTATAGAACACAGTTTCTGTTACGGTTTATTGTTATGAATGGGCCGATAGATGGCACTAGTGTATTGATGTCATATTTATTTGACAGCCAAGTGTATTGTATTGAGATGTTTTAAATTTTTTTTTGTTTAAATCTATAATAAAGTGTTATCATATCAAGCTTTTCTAGAACTGGGTTTTATGATACATAAATGTACTTTATATCACTTTAGATTAAGATTAAAGTTTTGATAATAATTAATTGAAATGTTTTCACCCACCTTAAAATCTAATTCACATTAAACTTATTAAAATTAGTAAATCCATTACAATATCATAACACGGAATATGAATTACTACTGATACGCTTTAATGTAAATAAATAATATTTTTCACAGTTCAGACATTTGTCGTGAACTTTCGTCACTTCTTGACTGTCATCAGAACAAATATATAGGTATGTGAAATATTCTTATAATTACTAGCACTTAGCAAGTGCGAAGAGACGTTTATCTAAAACAGCTGAGTAAATTATAAACAAAAGTCCTGCTTAGTTTATTCCATTATAATTTTTAAAGCATTGAAATAAAAAATTATTTCAGTGCTTTATTTATTTCAATATTTATTATATTAAAAATTAATTCCAATATCTATGGAATTTATTTCTTATATAAAAAATTATCATAATAACTTGAAGTGAATTTACAAGATCACAACCGATTTTGGAGATAACAGTGAATCATTGGTTGGTTTTCCCCATATTTTATCAATATTCCTAATTTAGAATTATCAATAGCATTTGTAACTTTTATCACTTGAGTAGGCAAAAATTTATAACAAAAACATATGTATTAAGTTGGATAAATATAAGTTGTATGGTCGATATTTACCTGGATACTCACCAGGGCTGCCCAGGAATACGGAGGAGTAGACCCGTCTCGCGACGTCGGGCGGTGAAGACCATTCGCGTCGCGACGGACACCATTTGCCTGAAACAATTAAGAAAAAAAATTATAATCATCTATATTATTTGTAAATTAGATGTTACTCTCGACTTTCTAATATATTTGTGGAATACTTGGTAGATATCTTTTGCAAATACTGTTTGTTTTTTCCATCCAAGACCTTTCATTCGTTTTTGATTTATTAAGTTTCGGACATCTGCACGTATAAATATTATTTTTTTAATAGATTATACCAGCACTTTCTCCCGGCTTTGCATGGGTATCAAAATTTATTCCTACTCTTTCTTTTCTTTATTAGTTTCGATTTCACAATTAGAAGTAGTCTATAACCGTGGTCAGGATGCATATAACTATAGAGTTAGTCTCATCAAAATCCCTTCTGCTATTTAGGTGGGATTATAAAGAAACTAACATTCGCATGTATAATATTAGTTAGGGTGCGTTCTGTGAAAGAATTATGACATGTTCTTGCAACAAATTGCCAGTACAGCGTCCCTCAGACAGTCCGATAAAAAGCCATTACGACGCCTGCTAATGTCCTCGGGGCTACAACGTTTTTATAACCAAGTTCGGGGTTCGATTCCCAAGAAAAAAGCCGTTACATTAAGCTCTTCCCGCCTATCTAATGGATTCTACCAAGTCTCACAGGACCAAGGCGTCATTACGCAAAAAAAAACACGCCGAAAAAATACTCAACGAAAAAAACACCTCATGGGAGCGCAAAGGTGTCACCACCCCTAGTCTTTTCTTCCCTAAAAATAAGGGGAAGCAATAGTATACACCATTAGCGATTTTCTTATTTTTTAACGGTGTGACACTACATAAGTACTTAATATAATTATTCGTTTCGTTATGTTATAATTTTAATAACTCCATTTTTAAATAACAATAATATCAAATCTTATAAGATACGGACACCAATGTCTGATTCTCGTGTCAATTGAAACACAAGATACATAGGTGTAGGTATGCAATACGGATAACTACATTTTATTTTTCAAATGATCTAACACTTGCAATAACAACGAGACGCTAAGTCGTTTAGTTAAAATTGTCTACATATTATTACATTTATAAAGTTTAATAATAAGGTATAAATACAGAGTTGAACAGTGGGTAAATACGCGATGTTCTTTTTAATTATTTAATTGAATAATAGCTCTGGTAGTGCAGCATTTTAGTGCGGGTAACACCGCGGGAGGCGAAACGAATGGAATTTTGAAGAGAGAACTCGTCCATAATTTTCGCTCGCGTTATATACCTTTTTTCGAAATTCGTAATTCGAACAAAAGCGCGCAATGGCGCATGCATGATTGATAGCGGCGCGGTGACGCGCGCGAAATGAACATTCGATTTGAAAAAAGAAGCCCTTGACCCCCAAAGTCTTTGTACCTACTGTTATCTTATATCACCCTGGTACTTAATTTAAACACAAATTGCATATTCCTCGGGACGAAATATAACAATTGTCGTGGAAAGCGAAAATTGCCCCATTGAGTCTAAAAACACGTTATAAACAAATACTAAAAATCTTGTAAGCGTAAGGAGGCGCTCTAAATAAGAATTAAAGTAAAATTGCTGAGGTGTGACTCCCTCGCTAGGGTAACGCGACGATATTCATAAGGCGAAAAATTATAATAACCTGGTGAATATCAAGGCTAGGGTGAGGTGGCAATATTGTGTTATTTATAAACGAGACCTCAAGTTTGTCGAGGAAATTGTCTAAATATGTCCTTAGTCGCTACAGCGCGAATGTGTGATGGTGAATTTAAAATATTCAAGGAAAAGCTATACAACAATAATTTTTTTTTAATTATCTACCATTATACTAAGTAAAAATGTTTCTCTAATAATAATCTTAAATATTAACAATTAAACCACGCACGTGGATAGATTTCTAAAACATTATAAATATGCTTAAAACGTTTCGTCCAACCCTACAGAATGACTTATCTTGCAATTGCTGTTTGGGTTAAATATCTTTTGAAATTTAATAACGGAGATCAAACACATCATAAGAGTTATAAATTCTATTTTTATGGCACTATAATTAACATAAACACTTAACAATGATACAAATAAAAAAATAACGTTTACAATAGCGCATTTTTCTTTAAAACCTATTTTGATCCGAGAGCAAATCTCGATTTAATAACAGAGTAGAAACAAGCAATCATAAACAACTAACAATTAGTTTCAATGTAACTGTTAATTATTCTTTCCCCTCGATTTTTGTTAATTCTGACGCTTCAGGTGTTCTTTTTGTTATATTGTTAATTAGTTTTGTATGGACTTAATGTTCATATTGTTATGTTTATAGTTTATTAACTTTGTTGTTAATAAACAAATTAGTTGATATGTTTTTTGCTGTTTAACAATTATTTTTATTTTGTTTAATATAATTTTTTTACTACTAATTAACACCTTTTATTATCTATGCTAAAAGTTGTTTATCGTTTTGAGTTTAATTTGTATTCAATGATGGATCTTGGAATTTAAGTATTTTTTTATGTTGCATTTTAAACGATATAAATCAAATAGACAGATTAGGTGTTTGTGGTTTGAAATGATTTAGTGAGATACCAAAAGATCAGCACCAGTCAGGATGTACCTGCAGTCGTAAAGGGAGATGTCACGGTTCCCACAATAAATCAGTTTTAAAGGTCCCTCGCGTATATATATCCCAGTATCTTTTTTTGCGAAACTTTTTATTTATTCACGAAGTAAAATATATGTCTAGCTTGTAATATTTTTTTTTATATTTTAAATTATATTTTAATATTTTTGAAAGTCAATCGGTATGAGGTCACTCGCTACCTTACAAAAATATTTGAAGAATCTTTTACAAAATAATCTAAAGCTTTTGGCTATAATACTTGAATTATTACCCAAGTCAGAGGACGTCACTACTTTATATGTAATACAAGCTATATATGTATGTAATATAGCAGACACAAAAACGTGAAACCAATATCCTAAGGTCTATAAAGCAATTTCCTTAATGGCGGCCGTACCTTTGCTCCCCTGAGGCGGTTCGAATATATTCTTATATTTATATTTTACGTGCCCAAAGATGTCGGTCTATCGCTTAAATACGTATAAACACATTAAAAATAGACGAGCGTTTGGAGCTATCGAATATTCAAAATATTTTGATTAATATTTTCAAATGAAATATTATCGGTTATATAAATAAGAAATACCAAATCGCGGTTGGTGTCATAATTATAGACTATATACTGCAGTTCTTAGTAAAAATTTTAGATATAATTACTTTTGTTATCTACAAACCTGTAGTATTGAAAGTAATAACCGTTAAAAATTCTATCAAAAAAATATCACTTCTTTGATTTTTAGACAAGTTTATAAAAAACATTAGTTTTCTTTTTATTTCACGTGAGTTCCTTTAAAAGGAATCACTGAATGTAAATTATTAAAAAGGCTCGTAACCGCTACATTCAAATAACGAACGTTAGCTGAAAAATTTAAAAAAGAACAATCGTTTTGCGAATACCCACCAAACAAAGAGTAATTACAATAGGTAACAATGGGCGCTACCTCAAATATCATCCGGCCGTAAAAACAGTGTGTAATAAAAAAAATGCATTTTTAAACGCGAGTTGCCTAATTGCACCCGCCCAAGCCAGGGCGGATCCGCCTTACCCTTGCGCCAATAGAAATAAATGCTAGATTTGTCTGACTGCCCAGTGTCTTTTACTGTCTTATTGATCATGATATACATGGTAAGAAAAGTTGTTGCTGTCAGAGGAAAAGCTGGCGTCTCACTCCTAAAATAAAGTGGATATTAGCTTGGAGGCTTTCGGGGTCGATAGATCGGGGAGGCTTCCTAGGTATATCATTGTAGGTACGAATCGATAGTCTATGTGTTTAGGTGTCTGCTTTTATTCACTGTCAAAATCGCTTAGGTCATGTTTGTTTATTCTGGAACGGCTACACTATTAATATGACTATTAAGAGATGAATATTTAATACCTGAAATATGGTCCAACATTTAAGGTTGATATTCATTCACTCAAATACCTCAAAATAGCATTTAATAACGAAGCCACTGATTTCATAAAGTAACTAATTGGAATAAGGCTGAGTGGAACTACGATACGATTGAGTTCTTTACCGTTACTTTAATAACGTTATGAAATTGATGTAAATTACTATTGTGATAACACAATGTTAATTTATTAGCACTTGGAATGATGATATTTTAATGGAAGTTAGTATTCCTAAAGTGTACGTTAGGCATACTAACTTCCATTAAAATATGAAGGGAATTGAAATTTTTCGACTTTATCAATACAAATAAAAAATTAATTCAAAAAGATCCCTTTGTAAAGGATGCAGGAAAATAAACAACCACATGATAACAGATGAAAAAAATAAGGTTCGTTAACCCCGTAACAAACATGGCGGTCGTCCGGAAGGCTATCCATTACGACGTGACAGCGGCGCGTTTTTCAGCACCACGTAGTTTGACAGCCGCTGTCTCGATTTGACAGCTGTCAAACTCGACCTTGACACTGTCACGCTGACAGTTCATCGATCATGGATGGACGGCTGTACGTCACAGAGCACGTGCGTTATTGATCGAAATGATCACATGAATAGCAAATAGCTGCGCCTATCTAGACCTATCATTATTCGACGTCATATGATGACTGTGTGTATCAAGACTACGTAAAATATAATGTAATATGCAAATTTAAATCAACGTAAAATCTTAAATAGTACGTTTACTTAAGGAAACATTAAATTTAGTAAATATTCAAACATATCTAATAATTTTACGATTTCTTCAAATTAATCGTACCTATGAGATGAATATTATATAGATATGATTTTTTATAATTCAAAGAAACCTATAACTCTTTTGACAAAACGCTAGTTGCAAGTAAAAAAGGAGTACTTTAAATTTCGAAAGTCTGCCGATAAGGGAATGAATATAAAACGTTCAGATAAAGGTGGGGTGTGTTCTAGTAATGACGGTTTGATGGCGATCTACGTTTACAAGTGACTCGGTAATGTGATTGACAGTGGGGCGCTACCTGCTGGGCGTGACTCGGATACCTTACGCAAAACAATTTTATTTGTACAATTAATTGTTTTTACCGAGAGTCAATCACTTTTTTTAAGATAGACGAGCTCACTTGATTGGTGACTCAGCTACACCACAAGATTAATTAATCAATGTCTTTGTAAACATTACGAAAGTACCTATCGTTACATTTGCACGCCTAAACGGCTAAATAGTTTATGATAAATTTTTGTGTATTGAACAACGAACAATGACAATGTGGTTGCTTCTTACCAAAAATACACAGATATTTCATTTTCTTATTTAAGCTACCGAATAGATTTTGATTTATATATGTATAACATATTCTATTGTACTGTTCAACAACTACCACAAAATATTGTAGGGTGATGTGATTTTATTAAAGGTATTTTTTATCGTAGCTAATATGATGTGTTATTGACAAATTAATTTTTATTCAAGCATCCGGAACTTCATATAGACGAAGTTACGCTTTAAAAGCTATCGTTACTAACCCGAGGTAACATAGCATATAAATATACAGATATACTCGGGGTTGTAATAAAAAAGGGCGAAAACGCACCGGTACAGAATTGTGCCAGTCACGGTGTACGGGCATTTCATAAATTCAGAAATATACCCTCACTTAAATGTATACTTTATGACGGCAAAATAAAGTTTGAGATCCGCTGCCTTCCCATATACTACGATATCTTATAATACCAATGTTTTTTTGATTATTCATGTTTGAATTTGGTTAAGGGTGTGTCGGCTGGAAACTAGGAGTATCTAGTATTAGGCAAGTCTATTACAACCTTTTGTTAGTCTAATGAGAAGTAAGTACCACTAGTTTAGTTTTTAATTAATATTATGTTTATATATGCATGTTTCTCTTATGGCGTTTAAGATTTCTTAAAGGCCGAGGTTGTGAATTAATAGTTCATTAGGTTTAGGACTTTATAGGCTATGAATTCCCAAATAAAAATACTCAACAATGCACCAACTTTACCAAAACATTAAGTGGTGGTTTGTATTATCAAAACAATAGCTTTTGCTTAATTCATGTAAGTTGGTAAATACGATACTTAGATAAAACAGAAACATTTTTAATTAAAATTGAACTGTTTGTTTGTTATATCCAATCTCTGAAATAAGTGGACCGATTTAAACAGAAATTTAGGTAGCTACCATTATGTAAGCCTCATGCTTGTCTATCTACACCTGTTATACCAAAATATAACATTACAACATTCTAGGCTAAATCAAATAATTTTCTCATTTATAATATGATAGGATTCTTGATTATATCGGGTTTTTGGCTTGCGTTTTAGAAAAAACTCGAGTTCCGCTCGTGTGATTTCAGAATTTAACGTGTTCAATTGTAGAGTATATGGTTACAAATGAGTTTAATGCGCCCATAGATTTTTTGTTTAAACTAATAGGTATATTAATATACTTAATACTTATACATACTTTCTGAATTATACCTTCATTAATATATAATATTTACGTTAAATTATTTAGTAGAATGTAATGGAATTTATTGCAACAATTAAGATTTGAGAGGCGTTTGTTTTTTTTTGTATTTTTCTTTAATTAGACAAAAACATTATATAACTTATCAAATTAAATATTTTCTTTATTCTAAGGCAATATTTTCTTTCTTCTAAGTCAATTCTGATCACCATCACAAATAAATTGATTTCCAAAAATGGAACATTTAAGATATTTTTGATAAAAAAGAAGGAAGAAGATAAAAAAGTAACGGAATCGAAATCAAAATTATGAAAATTACTACGTATTACCAGGCAATCAGAAATAGGAAGTAGCTAGTAATTACCGAGGTAGATGTGTGCTCACGACACACGCAGCGGGGATCTGTATCAACTCTATTGTAATTATGTATTCCTGATAGAGATTAATTCCCTTTGGCTTTGATTCAAGGGAATTGAACATCCCCGGGGCATTTGTGTTAGTTATTGGAGGATAAAAAACTTCTTTAAAGATTTGGCAGTAATACTTCTTAAATGTAGGTAAGCTCGATGATAATTGAAACAGCTTTTCAGATTAAATTCTCAGTACGCCCTTTCTTTCGAAATTATCAACACTACTTTCAGTAAAACCTCCTTATTTTAAAATATCTTAAATATCTAATTTCAAACAATATTCAAAATTCGAATGGAAATTTACTCGGGAATGTCTCGATATATTCGGGCCTAACAGCAGGCAAACGCGGGGGTGCGGCAGCGGTGCGGGGTCCGGGGTCGGAGGGGGGAACCCTCTGTAACTAAATTTTGAACTGTCACGTAGATTAATGATGCCAGGACGGTGCGATACGCGCTAATGCGAACGGATTTGTATGGATAAGCCGTAGATTATTTTATATTTGGAATGTTTATTTTTTGTACTTATGTACGTTAGTAATGGACAATTTGCTTAAAGGACATAATATCTTAACAAAGGTTCGTTGACAAAAATGTTTCTTAAAAGACGTATCTCTCATAATTTACTATCGTCTATAACCATGAAGAAATCGCGAATAGATATGTAGGTAGTCATTTCTCAGACAAAACACATTTCTCTTACTATTCTTTTCACTTAAACATATAGCCAAAATTAATCGACATGAAATATATTATCTTCTTATATTATTCCGTTAATACAAGAAATATATATTAAGTTTTTTTTTAACAGCATTAGTCGAGTAAATAATTTATTTTATAAAAACATCTTAAAACTTAGCCAATCCCTAACTGTAACCTTGATCTGAAAAAGTGTTTTACTTAGAGCTATTTTTATCAATATCGGCTATCTTATCTCGTGATAACGTTTGATGCTTCATCAATCATCAGACGAGATGTGATCATCCTTATTCAACTCAATAACAAGGTCTACAGTTCTTGTTCTAATACAAGGTTTACACTCTTAAACATTTATAAACTCCTGGTTGAAGCTGGTGAAATTTCACAAGAATTTTGAAGAAAAGAATTCTCAAATAAAAATTACCTAATAACTGACATATGACGTCAAGTAGAAGAAATTTTAATTATTGTAGGTCTAGTTAGCAAAAAGCTGTAACTCTCAAGCTTACAAAAAATATATTCCAATGCTCATCTATAAAATTGTTTTAATCAATATTGCCAGCGACGATTATTCTATGCACACTCAAGTTCTACCCAATTATACAATATAATATTTTCAATCTCCTTAATCGTTTAATTTCGTGGTAGTTCACGCTATCTCGTTCGCAAGACGAGTATGGTGTGTTTCGACGGTGTAGGAAATAGAAAAATAATCGTGAACCGAATTAAAAGTAGTATCCACAACAGTTTGTCATCACTAGAGGGCTGGCGAATGGATTTCGGAAATCGATTGCCACCAAAAATGTTTACCCAGCACATGCGGACATGCGGCACAAATAAAAACATCTTCTCACAATATCTAAATTCTGGTATTTTTTTACTAGACCCGTTCAGCATGACATCAGTACTTTCGAATAAAATGAGATATTTCGTATGTTCTAAAGAAAATTCGAATTCGAAAGTTTGTTAGATAAACCTTAACAATAGTTATAATCAATCACATTTTCAACAATTCTTTTAAAATTGAATATAATGAGAAGTAAAACTTTTTGTCTTTAGTTCTTGCATGTCTCAAGAGTTCTAACTATTCCTACTCTTTGTAAGGGTAATTTATTCAATATCTAAATGGTATATTTAATTCAAATCTTTAAAATGTATTAAGGTTTATATATAATTTTTAAACTTGTGTTAAATTGTAATACTAAGATGTAATACAAGAAGCTACACAAACAAAAGAAGCATAAATTAGAAAAACTCGCGGGTATTCAATGAATTTAACAACTATCGTAAGCATGTTTTTTTATTTTTTGTCTGTCTGTATCTGGAGAAGCTAATCTCCAAAAGTTCTCAACGGAGGTTTTTCGCGTTTAAATACATTTTCTTTTATTCTTTCTTACGTGTAAAAAAATAGTAGATGAAATCATAGATTAATAAAGTTACTCAAAAATAATATGATGGATATCTAAAAGTGGGTACAAAATCTCCATGAACGCGAACGAAGCTAATATAGAATACATTCTTTTCAAGACTTGAATCCATAAAGCAAAATGGAATCATTAACGGCGATTATAATTTTATTACACAAATTAGCAAATATTTTAATTTATACCGCGTCAGGCCCATAAATAAACCTTCAATAACCAAAAACAGTCGTCGATGCAAAATTTATCTGTCAACACAAGGCTCCATGTGGCCAGTGTTGCCATTAGATAAATAATCCATCCACATTATAAATAAAACCACGACCTATCCAACACGTATAAAAACAAAACCATTATAATATAAATTATGAAAAACATTACATATAACCACACGGGCAGTAAAAGTCATGGCGATCAGCTGATCAAATATATTGCTACTATAAAAAGTGAAAACACGAACTACTAGCCCCCCTGTCGTTGTCCTTTTCTTTCATGCGGTAACGACGTACACGAGACAAGGACGGAACATGATGAACCGTGCCATCGCGTAAAATGATATATTAATGTCAGCTGCGTTTAGGACCTCGCGAGTCTACAAAGTAATAGATGGTCACATATAAATTACTCGGTGCATTTCTGAACGAAATTCGGCCGGCCGTCGACCTCGACCGTGGCGCGTAAATCACGATTGATATATGACTTGCGGAGGTCGCCATCTTGGATTTCGCGCTCGAAATTTGAATCTTCCAACGATATGGCCATTTTGGGACGTGTCAACGCGACGTTTAGCGGTTTTGCGTGACTCGGACGAACTGTTTACAATAACAATATAATACATTTGAGTCGATGCCTTATTTATTTTAAAGTCAATGTCAAGTGTTTCACGTGCTCGTTTTGTTTGCGAAATTGATGCACAAAAGAGCGTTTTGTTCGTATCGTATTTCGTTTAAGTGTATTTTTTTATTTGGTCTGTGTTCAAATTTCTCTTTTCGTGTCCCACATATGGAAGCACTTAACACGCTTACTGGTAAACATTGCGATCGTTATCATAAATACATTTTTACCAATCATTTATGCACTTAAATGCTCTGGAAAGTATTTTTTAAATTTTTCAACCAATACGAGTGTGTTGTCATATCTTAAAACATTCAGGATTTTTGAAGTATAAGAGTTATTACAGCTTAACTATAATTTATAATATACCTAACGTATACATATTTTATTTTCAATTGATATCAGCCCATATAATGACATGACGGTAAGTAATTCTATAAACGATAATAATTACAAGCGCCATTTTTAATCAAACGTCAATCTGTCACTATCGGACGCCATCTTGCAATTAGAGCGTTAGTGTAATTGTCGGATGCGCAATTTATGGGCATGTTTTTTTAATTACAACTAAATGTAGAATTTAATTTAATTATAGGTATTGTTCGACTTTATCATCGTAATATTTTAATTATGGGAGGACACATTGTGTATATTTTATACTAATATTTGGATTTTATTAACTTTATTATTTATTATACTAACATAATTTTATTATCTCTGTTTAATTAACGCATTCCCGGTTTTATCAATAAATGTTGTTTTTTAATTTGAAGTCTATTTATGCGATAAATGTTATAAGAACAACCAAGCACTAGATTCCAATAGTAACGTATTATTCAATGTATAATTAACTGATATTACTTTTGCAATAGGATTATAGATCAATCTCACTAGAACAATAGTTTCTAGTCAACGCATTAGATGTTATCCGAAACGCGGCGTGCTATAGAACCATTAATCAATTTTAGGGATCCGTAGGTCATAGGTACACGAATATATTATGAATAACCGTGGAATATTTATAGTGTCCAAAGTACTTGTGAAGAAGACTTAAAATGATAAAGATCTTATAGATATTATTATTAAAGTGATCTAACGTTAGCATTGTCTTTTAGTACAGTCATTTAAAACTAAGCTTTTTTGTGTAATGAAAGAATTTCATATATATTCAATAGCCAAATGAATAATTTCTTGAAATAATATTTATATAGTTCCTCATTTTACCATTAAAGGAACCGCAATATACCAGATTGGTATTTTAATTCTAGTTAAGTACATATTTTAACAAAGTTTACTTTCTAAACGCTAATTAGAAATCGGTTCAACAATAACATAGATTTTTAGAGGTAAAGCTTATAAAAGCGTACACCATTTACTTCTTTAGGACAATGTAGAGTATAGGTGGTAGGATTTACTATGATTCGTCTCTATAAACTACATGATTTAATTAACAACAGTTGAACCTACGGAATCCATACCTAAGTACCAAGTATCATCACAGTACCTAAATAACAAAGCTCATTATTTCCGTAATTAATATCTAACATCGATGGCGGCACGAAAGTCAACGTACATAATTTCAAAAGAAATATTCACTATCCTTCTCACACGTATCATGTCAGACTAGGACCGCAAAGCAATATTTTATGATAAATTGCGAAATATTTTGAGTGTATTCTCGTGTCTGATCGAAATTGTTTAAGTTTTAATTTACATACACCTCGCGATTGAATACGCAATTTCCGAAGTGATGAAATTTCATATTGTAAAGGTTTTGTTTTTTGAAATAGGAACGCTGTTTATTTTCTCTATGAATATTGTATTTTAAAAATGATGGTAGTCGTTTCTTTACATGGTTTAAAAAGTATAGTATGTATTGAAAGATGAATTTGTAATTTAAGATACAATCCAGAAGTCGTTAGATCGAGATATTTTTATCTCGAATAGTCAATAGATCGTGATTAGTATGTCAATAATTATTCATTCCTTTTTATTTAACTTAAGTGTCACATCTCAAAAAGGCAAGTTTTAAAAAGTTTAGATATATTTTAGACAGCTTCGATTTAAAAGGAACCTTAATATTTTCTAACCATGACTTATTTTCGTGTACTAACAAGATATTATGTTCGAGCTAATAAATTAACAATCTGTAATGACCTAATCAAAGTTTACGACGCGAGTCAAATTCACGACTTCTAGTGTTGCCAGATATAATTTTTGGGTGAGCTTGAAAAGTGGCAAGACCGTGTCGGTTTTGATGATTCAACATTTCAATAACATAAATATATATTATTATATGCAATCAAAAAATAAGAAAAACATACTTATAACAATATCTAACGAATTTACAATTTGTAATTAAATACGAAGAAAGTAGTTTCATATTATTAGGGCACATTTATAATAATTTGTTTGTTTGTGGAACTAATTAACAGCATATCTAAAATGGTTCAGTCTTGTAAGCTCTATGATATATAAGTGAAAAACATACACTGGCTAAAATAATGAGTAAATAGGTGGATTTTTTTTGTATTGAACATATTAATTATAAAAATACTAGAATTTTTCTGCGTAGTTATTTATATAGATTCACTTCTCATGATAAGCTATAACGTTTTATCTAAAATCTTATAAAAAACAAACGTAAGAAGCGTGATAATTCGTAGTTATTAGTAGCGTATCATTACTCAAATGATGAAATAATTAACGATGTTATATTTACCTACTATTCAGCGGGTCTCATGCCCGTCTGTCATAAAAAAATACTTATATCAATAAATTTTTAACGATTTCAATTTTATTATTGTATAATAATTTGTAAGGATATCCTTTATTAGTTGAAAATTTTACGAGTTTCAAAATATTTCCCGCTGAGCCCTAAAAAATGCGTTGACTGTAATTATTTTTCGAATTTTATGAAGATTGGAATTTTTGTTAGCTGCCTTTATGGTCGGGCATGATTTATTCTCCTTCCTCCTGTCTCGCACTTACCCATTGCATCTGAAACAAGAGATAACCAATATTATTTCATTTTTCAATCACGTTTATAACTAGTTTATGTTGCGACTTTGAGTGCTTAGATCGTTTAAGTAGCATATTATTTATCTCTTTACGCCATTTATCAAGTTCATAATAATAGCTTCAGCAGTGTTGAGTAGAAAACTAATGAAAATAGAATTTATTTCGTAAGTAAATATAATATACAATTAAAATATTAATTTAATTCAAAAATCCACACTTAGAGACATAGATATTACAAGCTTATCGTATTTTCTTAGAATTCCTTATCTGTATCGGGACAAATTTGACAGGTTGACAGCTAGGTGACAGCTTGACAGGTGACGGCCCGAGTATAGGGTTAGAGTAATGTTGAATGTGTGTAAGTTTTATATTTAATATAACTGGAATGGCCTTCAGAAATGTTACGATAAAGAAAATATTTCTGTTATAACACGTTACGTTAAAACACAATAAAATACTTTAATACACTTTTGTCTTTAATCATACTAAGGTTATTATTAAAAACTACGACTTGCAAAATATAAACTGTATCAATTGATGAGAGTATCATCACAGAAGATCTAGCAATTTTAACACCGTAGTCAGAAAATATATTTTTTTAGATTAATCTTAATAAATGTATTAAAACTTATAGGATGTTATAAATAATTCCTTATAATATATAACAGAAAGAGACACGTGTGAAGTAATCAAATCACAAGCGCAGGCGGGTGAACACGCGAGTGTGTGATGTAAATAAATAATTAAAAGAAGTTTTTCTCGAGCGTCTCAGCGTCGGGCGTCGACTGTCGGCCGTTTTCATTCTATTTACATTCAGCGATGAGCACGACTGCCCGAGTCCAATCACATTTAAACATTCAACAGCCGATTAAATATATCCTGATTATTGTCTATAAGCGCTGATTAAATGTCCACTAATCTTTGGTGTAATCTTCATAATTGAATTATGTGTGCTCATCCACGGGTTTGTCAAACTTATCTAAAAATCTTAGAGTTGGATCTATTAAATTAAAATATATCACTAATAATTTTATACTATTATATATATATATATATATATTCGTTTTAACTTTCACCTCTAAACCTTAGTTTAGAGCCGAGCCGCTGTTTAAAATAAAACTAACCGTCCAATCTTGCACCGGGCCCTGTGACGCGGCCATACTTGGAAATGTACGTATGATTCCACTTACTCGAAGACTCGGCTTACATGATGCCAGTTTAATATTTATGTTTTTTTGACACTTGGATTCACAATTGTTTATAATTATAAAAATTTAATGGAAAATTAATTCCGTCGATTCAAAATCTTTTTCGATTCAGATACCATATGTAGGAGAAAAATTAAAAGATGGATGAGTAACTTAAATCACACAATTCCAATTACATATATATGAGGTAGTAGTTTTACCATACATTAACGACATTTATATTTACATAAATATATACATATAAGTACCTACTTTTTCATTATCTATAATTTTTGGCTTCACGTTGCCGATCTAAGTATTTGTTTTTTAAAATAACTAAGTAAGTCTATTTGAATTTTCAACTCTCGTAATTTAGAAAAAGGATTTTTTCGGATTCAAGTCCTCCAATATAGTTAAGTATGTAATCGTAGTTGGATCTTTAATTTATCACTAAAGATCTTCGAAACATCCTGGTAACTTTATGATGAAACAAAACCAGGTTGAACAGATGCTAATATCACGGATATTTCTGGATTAATTTCATCTCCATATAAACCGAAGCGTCGGTGTTGCGTGTTCGCCAGTGGGATTCGTTCTTAATAAGCTTATATACAATAACATATATCTTATCACGATTTTAAGTCGTATCACCATCACATACGGGTCTTTATCGCGGATCGGATGCGGTCTATTTATACGCCGTGAGCTCAGTTTGACAATTTCAACAAGTTCAGGTGGAATGTAACGGTGCTAAGGGTATTTATAATCTGTGCCTGGACGAAACTTCGAGAACTGAATGGGATCCAAGGATTCTTTGGATCCTGTTTTTTTTGGTAAAGATACGAGCTGTTTTGTCCGATCATAAACTAAGTAGGGAATATTAAAGAATATTTTTGTTAAATTAATTTATATAAATTTAGATCCGACTTGTTATGATAGATTCGCTGAAACTAATGACTTCGCACGCATTGAAATTTTATTTTTAAGAAGTAACTTAACTACAAGTCTACTTAGAAGAACTATTTAGAGATCTTCTTACCAGTTGGATCAATAATCCAGAAACGAATAAAGATCAAGCAGTTATTTTCAATCACATAATGAGAAGAGCTTGTTTTGTGCTTTTAACAAATTGACAATTAATTTTATGGAAGATAGTAGTAGATACATGCTATTTTATAGGACTGGAATGGATTTTAGCTAATAATGCATCTTGTTTTGTATATTAATAACGTCATACAAACGAACAATGTCGTATTAGATTAAACATTGAAAATGGAACTGTAAACTATGTTAACAAGATAAACAGAAGTTAAGTAAAGTCCATTAAGCTATCAAAAATAAAAATTTAATCACACCACAATCAATTGAAGTACCAGGCCCGCATGAGCGCGGAGGTGTCCTATAAATTATCAAGCGGCGACAGCGCTAATGCGCCGTACGACGCTGACTGATAGCGTTGCAGCGACGATACGATGACGGTTAAGTGCGATCGCTTGTAACTCTGATATCAGCCTACGCCTAGCTTATGCTATCCTGGTACATGCCTTGTTCATTATTTTTCCCTTTGGGATTTCATCCTTGAAACACTCTATTTTCGGGTACCCTCCGAAAGCGCATCTACCTGACAGCTTACAAACTTGTCCTAAAATCAAATTATTTAGTTTTTCATTACATAAGTCACGACGACTGCTTTGCTAATGTTATCATTAAATTACTCTTTATCCTGGAGGAGTTAAAAAAACGGTGCCGTAAAAAGCCTCTATGAGCATATTAAAATCCAACCGAAGTAAGCTACACAGTGAAAGGTATCAAGAGATCTCACGTATTCCACCGTATCCGTTATCATTGCCGGGGCCAGAATCCCGGAGCAAATCCCTATATCCGGGACTTGAATACCCCGTAATCCCGGTTAATAACGCAGCCTCTAGACGTCCGATGATGGAACATTCAAAAGTTATAATTGCCTTGTAATTATGGAAAGGAAACCATTAACTTTATTATCGGTATTGTTCCGAAGTTTCTAGTATTTGAATTAATTTTATACCTACTAAATGAGATAATAAAAATTAGTACGTAACTTAATTGTTACTTTTCAAGGTTACTCAACTGTCGAGTTTTAAAATAATTAATTTTCAATAATTTTAAATTTAACCACCAATAAGACAGACACAAAGCAAAATATTGTCTTCTATAATATTGTATTTTTCGCATAAGAAAAAAATACCTCGATATCATTGCAATTGACAACGTAATGGTCTCGACGGCAGTACACAAACAAATCCCACCAATATGGCACGGGAAATACCTGGAAAATGGGAGTTATTTTCCCCTCGCTTTAGAGAGAATATATGGCGTGTAACGAGAAAGAAAAACACAAAACATACGACTAACAGTTCTCTAGTACTGAGTTGTTACTTTAACATTAACTTTTTTATCGCTGGCAACTCTTTTGATCTCCATCCATCTGTTCAGATTTCGTCGTAAGGGCTGGCCACACACGACCGTTTACGATACAGTTTACAGCCCGACAAACAAACATGCGGTTCCAGGCAGCGCTAAACGCATTATCAAAGGCGCCACGCCGAAATCCACGATTCCTAGGAATTTCTGTGTGAAGGCGAAATTTAAAAATATAACAGTAACTTTCTTCAGTACGTGTTTGTCATAGCAAAAATTAAACATATTTTCTGTTTGACGTTTATTCTTAACAGGGCATGTAGTGATGATTTATATAAAATAATATCAAAGGATAATTAATATTAGATCTTAGTAACTATATATGAGGACTAAATAAATAAAATAGGTTTAATTGTATTAATTTGTGCTAACTACATATGACTTTTTACTTTAAAAATATATTTCTTACTAAATTGAAATCGTAGGTCAAAAAAATTCACACACATTCCCGCGACTCTATCCGCAGATTATACTTGTGTATTTTGACAGTGACAGCTATTCGATTTTAAAACTCTCGAACTTCACGAGAGCATTCGAATATTAATCTTGACATTTCCGTTACAAAGCCGTGTGATTTACATTAAACTTGTGCGCAATAAAAGGACCATTTCGACTCGTGGTTGAACATGAAAATTTTCTATTCGGTCGCACAAAGGGCACAATTAACGGAGCCATTGTGAGGGCATTCTCGGGGGCGATTACTTCATTATTATATTATTTTATGTGTTCAGGACAATGCTTGAATGCAACTGCAACTTTAAGATATCATAAATCATGTTTACGTATATAGCATGAAGTTCTTAATTCGAGATTATATTTGTGGTTCGTACATTATAGAACTTAATTCAAGACTTAAACTAGAATTCGTCACATATATTTTTAGCCGAAGAACGACAATTAATTATGTTATAAAATCATAGAAATACTTTAAAAAATACTTACTTCCACTTATCTTATTCAATTTGACATGAATACATTACAAATTTCGTAACATTAAGTTGATCTGATGATAGGCCTAGAACTTAAGATATACTTATAACTTTTTATTTTTACTGTAAATACCGTTGTTATTCATGTCTTTACACGTTTGCGATGAATTGGAATTTACTAGATTTCGAAATCGTGCAAGTAAAAGTTTCTTGTTCTCGTAGTGGATATAAATAGCGTTATTTTAGAAGATAATTGGATGTTCTGGCAACATTTCCACTAATTTCAATAGAAACAAACGCCAGCGTATGAAGAGGGGTTACAAAGACTTGTGTTTCTCGGAAACTTTGCTTTGATATCGCTTCAATAATAAATAATTATATATTCGATGTATTGTTACAATATCTATATTCAATCAACCATACATAATAAAAATTCGAATAGTGTTCCAGAGAGAGTTAAGTTTATTTTTGTTAGTGTTGAAGCACTTTTCACCTTTTTTCATTTATGATGCATGTTAAGGAGTTCGAAACCAATATGACGGACACATTGATTAATAACTGTCTCCAAAATTTTTCTATAGTAGAGTTGCAGTTTTTACAAAAAAAAAATATATTGTTTAATTTTTTCGTTAATAACATTCCTATTTTAATGGGAAACACAAGAATATCCTTAATAATAAACGCTCCAATTTATTCTTCGCAAACACGGCAAAACTTGAGGGTGCAAAATAAATCGCCACAAGAGTAGAGTTAATAGAAGAATAATGAAATAATTACGTATTGACGGTAGGTCGCGTGAGTACCAGGGGTCCATACCCCACCCATACGTTTGATAGACAGTTCGCGTGCGGTGACCAATTATTTTGGGGTAATAGGAATTTGGCGCCTTCGAGACAATGGGATAGGTTCGCACCTACAACGAAGCTCCATTAAAACGTAGTTTTCCATATTTCGTGAATGGGGGTGTTTTGTTTTTTATCGTGACAAACAAGAAACGGTTCAGTAATCGGCCAAATTACAGTAGAGGTTTAAAAATAGTCTAGTTTATGAATTTAAAGTGCAGATTGACATTTGGAACTATCGTAATAGTTATCATGTTCTGTCAAGTCATTATGTTCAATTCTTTTCTTAACTGACATATTTTACAATACCTCAGATTGTAAAAATTACCGTTATGCATGTTTTCCCGGGATAAAGTAAAGATTTTGATATGACTATAAGAATAATTTAAATGTTTTGTCATGTATTATTACATAAAAATTTGATTTGTCACCCCTAAAAACTATGGAGACACTAAAAGGGGGGATAAAGCACGGTCACTTCACAGAAGTAAACACGCGATTGTCTTCACTAATTCGCTGGTAACAATACAAGGGAGTCATAAAACGCGAATGCAGTAAAGCGAAGTTCGCTAAAAGCCGCCGGGGCGGAGTCGATACGCCCAACGTTTTACCATGGACATGCAATGTGCCAGCGTCTTTATTAACTCCTGCTGACTTATGAACGCCTGGTACTTCTAGGCGTATCAGTGGTGTGAATTAATTGATCAGCTTACTCACTGCTGCGGCCAATATATATAATATATATATCACTAATATATAGAATTCTCGTGTCACAATGTTTGTTCCCATACTCCTCCCAAACGGCTCGACCGCTTCTTATGAAATTTTATTTGCAAATTCAGTAGGTTTGAGAATCGGCTACTATCTATTTTGCATCTCCCTAAATTGTAAGGGTGGTCAACCCCTATTTTTTCTTTTAGATATTTTTTTATGATACAGCATATAAAATTACATACAACCCCAAATTGTATACGTTAACGTAACGTTTGATGGATCAGCTAGTATATATATATATATATATATATATATATATATAACTTGGAAAAAAGGATAATTTTTATTATGTTATGCGAAAAAGTACCAATTGTACATGATAAAAGTTTGCATACTAGTGTTACTTATATAAAATAAAAAAACACCTTAATACTATGTCTAAATACTGGGTACCAACAAAAACAAAAAATATGCAAGGAGTTTTGAAAATTTTACTACGCAATACAAAATATATAAATATTTTAATTAATATGAAACTAATTCTATATAATAAACCTATAAGTAATACGTTTCTGTTGTAATGCATGCATATATATTGAACGTATTTTTATAAATTGTATTGTAAGTAAATACATATAATTAACGATTTATAAAATAAAAGAAAACAATGCAAATGATTATATCTAACAATAGTTACGTCACTAGTAATTCTTCACGACATTTATAAAGCAAGTTAAAATACCATCGCGACAGGAAGCCGATGTGGTAATTAAGAAGTCGATCAGAGAGTTAGATAAGCTCTGCGTTGTTCTGCTTGCCTGGTAATTGTTGCGATTTGATGACATCATAAATGTTCCGTGATCCTAGTACAAAATGTTCAGACATATCTTACTTAAATGGTACCTAAAAAGTAAAAAATAACAATAAAGTCACCGTCCGCGAATGTCTCTTTCTAGTATTCTAAATCATTAATTATGATGCGGTTTTCACTGCCAACATATTATCAATGAGTAAAACTTTCTGTAAGTAGAGCAATTTAATGTATTTTATTACAACTGGAAAAACTGTTGATAGGTGGAAAGTAGGGAAGAATAGAAATGTATACATTAAAGTTTAGTCTATGACATGATAATAAACATTGACCGCGGTTTACTATACAATAATTCTGCTGCCATGCGGCTGAAATAGGTATCACTATTAATCGTCGTCATAAAAAAAATTACATAGCTAATTGTAATTTCCCTAGCTGTTAAGAAGCTTAGTTATTTTATGTTCCGCTATTTCTACAGAGCAAACATTTACGAAACAAAACTGAATCCCGTGTGTCATCTGGGCTAATCGCTAGATAATGTCAGAACAAACACTTGGCATTCACTGTAATTCTGCTTGTGAAATAGCGGTGTCTATGATGCTTTGAAGTTTGCTCAAAGTTACCTGTCATAAAAGTTTCTTATATACTAGAAAAGAGCCAACCTTCGCACGCAATAATATTAAAAAATAGACAAATATTTAATTTGGTTTGATTGGCTTATTTGACATGTATCTGTCACAATATATGTTTTAAACTTCTCACTCCATTCTGTTATCAAATAAATTAATAGAATGGGTAAGCACTTATAACTTAATTAAATAAACAATATTTTAATTGGTAAACTAACCGCGCTTATTTGTATAATGTCCGTAATCGGAGTAATGTCGATATATCACGTTCTTAAATAATAGTATCTGAACAATACACACATACAAAATTTTCATTCCAATTTAACACTTAGATTATGCAATATAAATTTAAATATTTTGATAGTTACACGCGAACCTAATAAAATCGTGTTAAAATTGAAACAAATTATTATCATTCCATATCTGAAAGGAAATAAAATTTCCCAAATTGGATTTTAAAAAATTAAATTTATTATTATTTCGCTACCGTGAGAATACTAATATTTGTTGCAGCCAACGGATGCTCACTAACTCTCGACACGAAGATTAATATTTTTCTAAATAAATAAACGTTATTTGCTTACGAGGGCTCACAAGAGATCACTGTTCTCGACTCAATGGTGTTTGTTTAAAACCACTCGAAGAGTCGATGGGCTACACAAATCTCTAGCGACAATACTTGAGAGCAAATAATCGTGTCAAAACGATTAGAACAGCTCTACTTGCACGTCACTATGACCTGTCAACACTGACATTGTAGAAACATTTTTATGGTTTACAAACGAGTAACGTTTTTATCATTAATAAAATAGAAATCTAAGACGGCAGAAGCGAACTGTCTTGACATTTGACTTTTTAAATTTCGAACATCAACATGGCGCCAGTATTATCTATGCTATTGATATTTGCAGTGAATAAATACGGCTTCCAATTTTAAAAGTTGCTGTTTTTTTTGTTGGCGTGTATCTTTGTATATCTTAAACAGTGACCATAGATTAGATAAGGCCGGATGTTGGCTAGATCAGATGGAGCATAGACATAGTTTGTTTAATAGATAACCGTTGGATCTTTCCACGAGAACTTCAAACAGTGTTTTCTTATATTTGTGAGAGCGAAGATTAGTAACTTTTTTGTTTTTTTTTTAACTTTATAAGATCAAAATACATTTCTTTCACAACGTTTTTTATAATAACCGTATTTGAACCAGACTTCTTTATGATATAGTCAATATTGTTCTTTCCTAAATTTTTAATGTTTGCTATGATAAAGCAGTTAGAAATTAACTATTAATCAAAAGAAAAAGCGAAGCTTTAAAAAATGTCCATTACAAATAATATTCTAGTCAAAGGCAAACATTAATAAAACCGATGACATTTTCAAACGGCATTAACAACGTGTCATTTGTTACACAGAAAATATTCTATGAGTTTTTCCATTCGAGACGATGCCAAAATGTCGTACTTCGCTTGACTGTTAATTAATTTAAACTGACGCCGCGTATAGTGAAAGTCCTCACAGAGGCTGTCAAACTGTCCACACTCGTGATGCTTCTGTTTCAAAAAATCTATGTGAAAATGTAAAGTTAATACAGATACCTTTTTAAAAAAAATCTTTATTCTACGTACTATTTTTAATTACTTCTAAGAAAAATTGTAAGACTAATTTATGTTTAAGTATTTTCTATCAGACTTCGATGAGTATGAACACTTGATGACGTTAAAATGCGCAGTACTGTACTTCACAAACTTTCCATCTATGTGAAATCTATGATGGTTTATGAAACAGAGTTTCTATATTCCACTCACCCGTTTAATGCTCGAAAATAACCAGATGCATTGTACAATTGTTTATAGATAATATTTTATAAACGTGCTCCTAGTTTTCTGCAGAGGAACTCATACTTACCTGTAAGCAAAGAGCCCTTCAAAGACCCATCATTTCTGAACAGATAACTTTAAAAGAGATGAGACTAAACATAATGAGATACATTCGACATAAAAAAATGCAGTTTTATTAAGCCAACCTTATTTGAAAGAAGGTGCATCTAAAATGTTTTCAAAAAAGTTTGCATTTTTAAAAGCATGATTATATAAATTTTAAAATTATCTAAATATTATAAAAGTAATATCGGTTAAGAACTTCTAAATGTGATAGCCTAAAAGCAACGAATTAGGTTCGGTTCATATTTGAATTATATATAATGTAGAAATTTAATAGATAGATTTTATTGTATCTCTGTCTTAGCTGGGGCAATTATTCAAAAAGATCTAGTTAAAAATCGATCGTTTGTACATTTAACGTCTATCACCCAGGCAGTGACTTTAAAAGACCCACATCATTCGAAACGAATTAAAAGGAGTTTCACTTCCTTCCGCCTTTATAATCCTAATACCTGTGGCTTTCTATATTTCCAAGCATGTCTTGTTTATTATCGAACGATAAGACCGGAAAATCTTCGCAAGATGTTAACAGTGAGTATAAAATGAACTGTTGACTTTTGGCACAGTGTTCAAGCGTCCGGAGCAGTCAGTATCATTGTCACGCCATAAACTGTAACTGAGTCTGGCGGCGTCGATTACACAACGGACCCAGACGCGTCAGCAACGCCGCGTAATTGCTTTCCGTCACAACGCTATCCGAATTTTCCGAAGCGCAGTAATTTTCGTTGCCGGGCCAAATTAAATTTAACTCATGTATCATAAATAAAACATAAAACTGCGTGGAATACAATTATGTTAAAGTGTAGATAGCGTTAGTATTCGCTGCTAAGGTCGTATATTCAAATTAGTTTGTGTGGAATAATTGGAATACGAATCTTGCTTTTCATTAGACTTAGCATTAAGTAGTGTGCATGTTTTTGTTTCATCAATGGCTAAGAAGCCAAAAGATTATACTGACTAAACTACAATTACTCCTTTCCAAAGGGGTAAATTCCATCCAAGTAAAGCCAGCGGAATTCTAAATATCTAAATGTAGTTATAAAATTCAAAAATCTATTTAAGTCTATCTGGTTGACAGGATCTTTTTAGATTTGTACTTTCACTGTACAAGTATAGTAAGTATTTGGCATGTCAATTACAGTTTAAAAGGGTCTTCGTGTGTTTTAAAATTCTTGGCTAAACTCTACCTAAGAAAACCTTAGAATGAACATTACTAATAATGAAATCTAAACAATTATAACGAAAACATAGAATACAGTCTGTGAAACGATTTAAAAAACGAAGACAATGACTTCAGACAATGAATATTGATGAACAGTTTTTGGCGTGTGGTTATCGGATTAACGCAATCTACAATTATATATTTGCATACTTGTCTAATTATTGAGATCACTGACCGACTCTGACGCATTTGAAATAATTCTATGATGCTTAAAATTAAAAATATTTTAATTCTTACATTGTTTAGAACAACGGATATGTTTTGGTACCTCTTGATACTGAACCTACTTTTAATGTTTTTCAACAGGCTTTTATTGGCTTCATTTGTAACTATGTAATGAAAATCTATTTTAACCTTTTTTATCTGTATATCGAAATGAATCATAACTTAGTAAGGTAGTTTTTATTCTACAATTCACCTGGAGTTAAACGATTTCACATGGACACTTCTAAGATCAGGCCACCTAGAAGACGCATCAGTTATTATTTAATGACGTTCTCCTGCCTGCCTTATTTATTTTTAATTCCCATATATGGTTTAGATGTTAATAATTTGGCATTTTGAAGATGATGTGATGTAGCTAGGAACTACAGCGGGTTTTAGTAGTTTTTCGATCACGAATGAAAAGAGTCATGAAATCGATGCTTGCTAACTTATAGAAAGCCGAATATAGTGTCTTTTAAAATCTTTGCCTCTCATAACATGCTAGGCGTACCAATGTAGTTGCCTCAATTCGAAAATTTTCGACTTACTTGAAGTCAATAACGTTATCAGATGTTACAGATAAAGAGTTTGATTTTTGCATAATCTCTTCCCCACTTGCAGCCCCAAATCGGCCAACAATGTAACACTTGGGCTCAAGTGTATCCAAGTGGCGGTCTACAATTCGATTACCGGTTAGTGCAGGGGACTCGATTCTAAATAACTTAACTCGGTTTTCTCGAGTGTCACTTTATTCGATTTACCACAGATTATATCTAAGTGTATTTCGGTCGAATGTACATTTCGATACTTTAACTTTTTACGGCTCATAAAAGGTGTTACAATCTTTGTACGCTATAAATTTTCTGTTATTATAATCGGTTATAATAAAATTTTATTACTTTAAGCAGTTTTATATAGCCCATTCAGGTAATTGTCAAACCTGTAAAATATCTAGTCAAGCATCCCGTTTAATTTAAATCTTAAGAGGAATTCATTCCTTCAATAATTAATGATCTTATAATTTAAATAATATATTACATTACGAAGACTACTTTATCATAATAGAGATCATTTTCAAAACGACGCTTGAAATGAAATATATTCACATATTATAACAGACAAATAAAAATATCGTTCCTTTGAAACAATGGGATTTCTAAATATCTTTGTCAACATCTGTAAATTAAAATAAAACTGAAACACTAAAATATAATTTATAATTCATAAAGTTGTCATAAACATAAAAGAACACTTACTATTCAATATTAACATATAACATACGATACTAATAACAATTTACCTCGAGACAAGGCTATCAACTTGAGCAAATTCCGGGCTAGGCAAATTTTCCCCAGCTATAAATATAAACGTGTCATAGGCCGTCAAGCCGGAGAACACATGCAATCCCGGGTATAACTTGGAGGGTGCCTCATCTTGATATGAACGTGAGATACTCTGAGCACATAGACTCGAAGTTAAACATGCAATTTGGGAGTTATTGATCTATAAGATTTAGTAATGCCACGCGATGTTACAAACTATAACAAACTCTATAAATTTCTAGTTCGTTTGAGGGTTTTTAATCCAAATAATCTAGCATCTAGTACACTTTAAGCCCACAGACCTCTCAATATGTTTATTTTATATTACCTAATTTTTACAGACATTTTATTATTATACATGGAAAGCTTCAAGTATCATACGGGTGTGAATTCATGGATAGATCGTGACTTTAGTCTATGAATTTCCGAATGCTTATTAAAAAATTAATGATGGCATGTGACCTACAATCATGTGAACCGAAGTGGTTGATGAGTGTCATAAACCTGTGAGATTATTTAAGCATCAGTACTTTAGTTTTCTTCAATTATTATTTAACTAAAGCTATGTATGTCACTTATAGCTAAATAGCAACGTTCAGCAAATTTATCTGCGTTTTTACAAATTGTTTATTATATATCGAATCATACAGGGCCGTGTGTATAAAGGGATACTCAGACACCGGGTCGCCGATGTATAAAATCAGTATGAGAACGCGTTAAATAAAGCTCCGAACGACTCATAAAACACTCACGGATCCTTTACGACGTACTCTTTGTTTGGGAGCAATAGCGCGATTAAGGATATCTTCGCGGTGAATATGTTCTATCCAAATACTTATTTGTTTGTTTTTATTATTAATCTTTTAGTTCTACTTAAGGTTGAATTCTAGTATTGTTATGAAGTAATGATATTTGTAGTCTTATAAAATTATTAATAAAGGATTTTGAAGTTACTCAAGATGCGCTAATGCATCTCGAAGGCCATTAGTAACACTTACCATGGATTGACTCTTCTAATGAAACTTAATAATTTTTCCACAACATTCTGTAAAATATCTTCGACATTGTTTCAAAAATCTCCCTACTGCCAATTATCAGTTTTTGATTTTGTATATTATTGGTACTCCTTAATGGAATGTTCTAAATTTGTAATAGATTACTTTTTGTAGGAATATTATATACATAAGTCAATTTGAAGCATCATTTAGAGAGAGGCATTACGGTTTCCCGAAGTACATCAATAAAACATTATCATAACATTACGAGATCATACGAGTCGTCATAAAAATCGAAGCGGCCATAAACAAGTCACTCCATCTCCGAAATACGCAAAGCGAGCATCCGTTACAAATCGTCGAACAAAAGGCAAGATATCGGACATTTCCTCGGCACAAACGCCTCTTGTCTTTATTTAATCATCGCAATTGAATCCTCACAGTACGGGTTGACAAATTCGCACGCCCTCTACATCGTCTTAAACGCGTACTTAAGCCTACCCTTCCTTTACCCTCGGACGCCTCCATTCTTTTTATATTGCAACTTTATTAACGCATAAAGGTCTGGTGATGGCCCTTTAAGAATTAGGATGCGTCCCGTCCGCTCACTGGAGCTGAACAAATCGAGTGTCGGGATCTCGCCACCGCGGGACGGAACATCTACGCAATTAATGAAACCGTTATCACGCGCAAATTTGAATTTTAAGCTTGGAGTATTTTTCAATAACCAATCGTGTTTCATTTTTTCACCTTCTGTTGTCAGAAACAAAACAAATGGCTTGTTTAAGCGGAAATAAAGGAGAGACGAAGAATTCTATTATGGGTGTAGTACACGGAGGGAACGATCCAATAAGGGTATTGACGAAGCAATCGGATTTACATGTACTGTACTAAAACGAAATCATGAATGAAGCGCAGTATAGGAAACCCAGAACATTATCCTTATGCTTCCATTTTACGACCTTTACCCCCATCGGAAAGGGTCGCGACACGCCGTAAAGCGTTCCGTCCCGCTCCCGCTTAAGGACCGCTCGTAAAACTGAGCGAGATAATCACGAAGATGAGTCGAAAATTATTTTTTTTATTATCACCATCGGCGGTGCTCTTTTATTTCCTTTTTACGGTCCGAGTACCTCATAAAAAGACAATAAACTTACTATTTACAGACCATCAGGAAATTGTTAGTCGAAGAGGTCTCTTTACGACACATGGAGGACTGATGCAGTCTTTACGAGAGGCCCGACATTAACCGAATGATACATTTTATCCGCTACTAACTTTGCCCCCGGATTTGCTTAAGCGCCTGTAAATGACCCTAACATTAACCTACATAACAGGTGCTTGCTTGTATAACAAATATTGGTCATGCTGTATACTCGTATATAATAACTGGCTGCCTGGTCTAACAGTAAATATGTATTGCGCTATAACAAGGGAACGCGGATTCGATTTCCACCACTGAGAATATAAAACCGAGTGATAGTTATAAAATAATGATTTACCAAATAAAATAACTACCGAATATCACAAAATCGATAGACGAAAAAAGTTGACAGGAATTTCTAAACATCTTTTTAAATTACCAGGACAAGATAAAAGCCTAGTAGTGAAGTATTTTAATGGGATACGATATAATAACAGTTATTAAACGGTTGCCCGTCCACTAATACGCGTTAACCTCTTTTTTATGTGTAAAGTCAGATATTGCTCGCTGTAAATCGTTGCCAGATTATCGGCTAAATTGTTTTACGATATATTTTCATTATTAATGAGAATGAATTTATAAATTTATACCGGCGTTGACGCCATATATGATAAGTTGCTTTGTTCACTCGAGAGTTTTATCGATTTTAATATATTAATTAGTGTTTGTGGTTGTTTTTAAATGCTTAGGTAAATCTAAGTAATATTTACGTACATTTAATCTATGTTTGTAGTTAAATTTACTGAAAGTTTTATTTTTATTTAGCTTTTAGGTTAAATGCCAAAAATTTTGTTTTAGTATCAATTATTGTTTTTCTTTAGACATATATTTTGATTTCAAAATAATGATTTTGACGTTAAAAGATCCATTACTTATGTTAGTTGGGTTACTTTATAAAATAAAAAAAATAGGTTTGAGTCAAAATACAATTCCTTTTATAATGGAATGTCGGATTAAAGATCTCAACTTAGAGTATTTGTTACAGCGTACAATTTATCTGCCGCTCGGTAATAGCGTGGAAGTGGAACGCGAATGATTTCAATATTGCGAATTCCAAGACTGTTTTCGCATAATGAATTTTGGGTTTGTCGTGCGGTTTTTCGGCAAATCCCTTACCTAAAGTTTATCAGTACATACGGCCTATGTAAAGATAATATTCCGGTAAGGAATGCTTTCTCGATGAAACCCTGTCGTGGTCCGTGCCATCGCCGCTTGGAACGTTACAAATGTATGATAATAAGGGTGGTATTATTTAGGTCCGGCGATTCGTATGATAAAATTGTACCAATGATATTCGCAGCAGACAATTTCTATGGAGATTCCGGTCTTGTTTCGGGTCTAAATCTGTGCGGGAATGATATATATGGGGTAGTTCGAAGGTTTTTCGTATAGCAAGATATCGTTGAGAAATATGAATGTGCCAGCGATATTGGAGGGTGGATTTGATTGTTACGCGAATATGGTACAAATTGTTTGGTGCGCAGTCGAATCCTAATATGTAAACATATATTTTGTTATTTATATTATTTTTAACGAATACATTATTATTTTTTATCAGATTATGAAAAGACCTGTCGCAATATATTTGAGTATAAGCACTCAAGTACAGATGAGTAAATTACAAATGTGTCCTATAAATGACTGAATAAGATCAGAAATAAGTTGACCATAGGTAAGAATGCATTGACGTGATGGATGTGTCATTTAAATATGTATGTGGTTTAGACGACTATAATATTCATAGATACATGTTTAAAGGATTTTGATAGAGAAGATACAGCCTCATAACAGTGTTTTAAGTATTTTTATATTATACGAATATGTTAAGAAAATTGACGTAACGATTTTTCATGATGAATGAAAAATAAATTGGACTGTCTTAATTACCAGGACCTCATAAGCCGGCAGGTATTAGATGTAATTCGAGCCGTGTTCGAGATAGTTTTTTAAAATTCCTCAGCCGCTGCGCCCGAGCCCTGAGGCGGGGACCGTTCTAATTAATATTACTCCGTTTTCTCCGCCATCCATTTTCATCCTTTGCCTTTTTGTTGTTCTCCTGGTCAGGTTACGTTATTGTTGTGGGCCAACTAATTTACATGTTAATGAGATGTTGGTGTTTCTAATGAAATCGATCACTATGATTTTAAAACAGCGTCTTTATATTAATAGCAAGAAGTTATAACGAAAACAAACTTTGAAATGAATTCCATTAGGGTTTGTATGATTAATATGTAATAACTAAAAGCAAATTATAATTTTTGGCTCCAACAACAGACTTATCTATTTATCGCCATCTGAGCATGAATTCCAATTTTTATTTAGAATTTAGTTAAATTCTTATAGTTTAATAGCTTCTAAAAGCGTATTCTAATAATGTTTTTTATGGATCGTGGTATATAACTATTATCTATAATAATAAATATAAAACCTCGATCTTTTTTAAATAAACGGTTGTAACCTCTATGTAAATAATCATTTAAGCTTACGAGGCGTACATAAACATAAGTGACTATTTCAAAGCGTAGCTTGAGCTTCTTTGTCCCGCGATTACGTATGCAAATGATGAGTACACCTGTGTCTTTATGCACGCCTGGTACATCGCCAGATGGAAATGGTGTATTTTTCTTTTATTAGGCAACATCTGTTTGTTAAAATTAAAAATTTCGGCTAGTATTATTAAAATATATTTTTAATTATAGCTTAATAAAACTTACCTTAGAGTCGCTAATAATTAGGAATGCCACTTTTTCTCTTTTTTACGAGTGAAAAAGAAATAATTTGTTATAAATGATTAATTTATAGACATTAAAAGTGTCATATTATAAAAATGTAAAACTTTATTGCATTTTAGAGCAACACAAATAATTAAAAGTAATGGTTATATATTGTTAATTTCGTTATGTAAGACGCGACTATAAAGGCAAAAATTGTTAGCATGAATCCTAAATATAAAAACTAAAGTAGTCTGAATGTCTATAGACAATAATATATGTATATAAAAATAGACCACCAACGTCCAACTCGAGTACGAATTTGGAATGCGATTAAAACACATGCTAATAGCAAAGGCGTCTTAATTTGCAAACAGTAAGATGTGACGATTGTATGTTGATTACCTATGGTACTACCGACTATGTAAAATCGTATGCACCTCTTTTTCTAAATTATTATGTATTGTTAATTATATATAAGATTTGAATATAGCAAAACATTTTTTGATATTCACGAAAAAGAATGAAAATATTCTCGCGTTTTACATGTTATTTATTTTTTTAATTTCTTGTGTCATGTCAATTATTAGTTTTATTTTTAATATGTGCGTGCTGTGTGGTTATAAAGAGGATTATTCCACCTAGTTTGGTGTAGTTTGCGGTTGTTTTTGTGCTCAGTGGTTGAGGTTAATTATACTTAAGGTGTGTGAGACTGCCCATAGTGTGTGTGACAGTAAATCTATAAGCCTCGTTTATTAAGATCATGGATAAAATCTTATAGATAAACAGGAAGCAGTTTTATAATTATTTTGCTTATAATGATTATCTAAAAAATTAAGAGGAAATAATTCTGCTACATAATTTAATATCCTTAATAAAGTGCAGGCGATAGTATGTATGGAAACATATTAGTGTTATTTTAAGTAAAACTCTGTTTACGCAACATTGCTGAAAGCTCTTGACATTGAAGCTCGTAATAAGCCGATTACTTTAAAAAGTGGTGAGTAGTGAACTTTAAATCACTTTAGGACACTAGGCGTCTTAATAGAAATATATATTATCCGTTTCCTTATTTCATTATATTATAATATTCAATATATTATTTTAACAATATTTGGAACATTGTCGTAGTTGTACCTACTTGATAAAAAAATTTCTCCTTCCTTTTTGTCATAATAAAAGTTTTTATATTTGGTTGTGTAAATAATGCATTTTATGCAGCCAGTTTTAAAATCTCAATCTGAAATGTTCCAAATTCAAAATAGTCATCCGTCACCCGCAAAGTCATTTCTCTATTCCGTAATCCATTCTATTCTAAATTCAAATCGTCGCGGGGGACGCTCGCTCCCCTCATAGCACAAAAAATACAACATATTCACATCGAGTCTAAACAAACGGGTGATAAATCACCTTCGGGAAATTAAAAATGTCTTTAAAACAATACTTTCTTTGCATCCGTACACCTATCCCCTTCTAACGCACCTGATGATATGATTACGGTTTATATCTATCTCTTTCCCACTAAGCATTAGTTTGACTGAACGTTTTAGATATTCGCGCGCGATTGCTTCCAAGTTTAATTACATTTTTTCAAAATGACAGCGCAGTAATAAGTCAGCTGTTAAGATTATGCAAGTTTTATCAGCGGACGGAGTTTTTAAATTAGGGGAAAAGTTATTCAAGAAACGTGCAATCGAAAGAAGGCATTTTTAAGGACCTAATTCATTTAAATCGTTTTAATTATTTTCGTTGTAATAATGGCATTTTTAGACGACACGGCACAGACTTACAAATATATAATTATCTTATACATAAGTAATGACTTCAATGAAAGTTAATTCGAAAAATAATGAAAATCTTTTAAATGTATATCGTTACTAAAATTTAGAAATAAGAAAGGCCACAGATATATAAAATGATTCAATTGAGAGAAGTTTATTTCGATTCTAATTACCTATAAAAGGAATCTTAATTACTTTTGAAGAAAAGGCAGGAGATAACGCTATCATGCCTTTCTTACACCCTAGTAATTTACGTTTTTTAAAGTACTCCGGTCAAAGTTTATATTCAAAAACATATCTCAGGTCTTCTCACTGTTTTTTGCATAATTATTGTGAAAATCTATTTTTTTTATTTTACATTGTTTGTATATGATATAAGGTATAACCTACAGTAGGGCTTAAATTATTGGGTCAATTTGAATGAATAGGTATGGATCCTTTCATTTGTCGAATTAAGTCATTCATAAAGTAAGCCTTAAATGATCCGTATTACGTTTGACTCAGTAATAAATATATTGTTTCAGCGTAAGACGTCCTGAGGTCGAATATCTGAGAATGGTAAAAAAAAGATTTCAGCTACACAGAGCACGGAACTTTGATTTCTTATCTGACTTTAAAAATTGTAAATGATAAATAATTGTCTCTACCTCGCATTTTATATAAGCAGGTAGTGCTTTTGTTTTAAAAACATGTCACCACGATCTCAGCAGTGTTCGGAACATTAGAGTATAATCTTAATCGCACCGGGCGGGATGTAAAATGATGTAATGCAAAAGAAATGCCTTTGATTTTTTTTTGTATTATAGCTTTTACGATTGTCCTCTCAACGCGTACATAAATGTCTCCAAATATTTATTACAATTAAATATTTTACTACCCAATAAAATGTATTAATAAAAACTTTTGTTAAAATAGCTTTAATTGACCTCGAAATATTATTAAACAGTTGGGACGAGTCTAACATGCCGGTCACAAAAGTTAAAGTTACACCAAAAATAAAACATTTTTGCTGTATGATTTCTATAACTTATTATTTATCTAGGCATATGGGTAATTTTGACAGTTCTTCAATGATAGCTGCAAAAAGGTCAACTTCTAAAAAGGCTTCCTTGACTTTTAGATCTCAGTGAAAGTTCAATATATTTAATAAAAAGTTGTTTATTATGCTGTCATAAAAATATTAAAAATAAATCCATTATATTAGTATATGGTAACAAAAATAAAACTCGTAATAATGCGTCCCACTGTCGCTTCTGGAATATATTTCCCAACTGTTTCAAATGATCTGTGGTAGCGTTCGACTATAAAGTGTTGTAAAGAAAATTTTAATTTTTTTTATAGGTCACTTTTTCTAAATAGTATAATGTTTTATGACTGGGGTTTACTGAATAAAGTGACAGGGGATTCAATTTATGTGCATTATTGGAGGTAGACAAAATATACTGTTTTTATTAAGTCGTAAAACGCTTATAGTGGTGTTTTTAAGATTTAATTAGATTTTTTAATGTTTTGGAGGTATACCCACATTCTTTGATGGTATAACATTACTGACGCATAAAATGGGTACTAATTTTAATGGTTCTGTAAATTGGTATTAAATAGAATATTAAAACCTAATACAACTTACTGTCATCCAATTCTTCTTTAAATTCATATTTTGGTCTTACCTGTAAAAAAATATTAACATTAATTTTACAATTAATTAATTAATCGACCTATACTAATTAGATATGGCTGTTTTTTAACATCAAAGCAATATCTGATATTTAAAAGCACATGAAAATACTTTGGAATATATGGTATAACTGATCTCGACGTATGCATTAAAACAGCTGAACCGATTTTGACGAGACTTTCCCTGATTTGACTAGCCGCACCTTAGGCTTCTTTTATTTAAAAATAAATAATATTTGGCATGTCTTATTTCAATTCATATTTTTAGTGTTCTGACAATTTTCTGTCTACCAAAAGTGTTTCATTTACAAAAATATTTCTGACACTACACGTTAGATAACTACTTGATATTCCCAGTTCACGCTTGACCAATTCACAAATGTAATATAGTTAGGGGGCGCAAAAAGGCACACCCGAACGGACAGACAGACATATTAATATTTATATCCGTCACTTACAATTATCATCTGTTCACTTGCACCTTTATACAATAATTGTCGCTTGGTGTGGGGTTGCCATCATATCTGCGATTATATGGATGTATTTTAACGATTAATGTATTTCTTAATGTTTAATTTATTTAATAGGTCGTTTAATTTTACCACGTCAATAAATTCTTGACGATTAAAAAAATATTTATTATAAATTCATGATTGAAATTGTCAACTTTTTATTGAGAAGTAATAAATTTAAACAATAAATAGTTTGTATTTTAAAACACAATATTTTATTAATATAAAACTAGTGTATTTATAAAAATTATCTACACTTTATGCTATTTTTTTTTAATTGTAAATATATTGAATTAGTGATGGAAAGAAAAAAAATTGGTTAATCATTAGTTTATCGGTTTAGGAAATATTTTAGACTCTTAACAGTTATTCGAAATTCTTTATTAGATTTTATTTAATTACACAAAGTGATGCAATTACAAACATCTAAGCCGCTTTTAACTCTACTACTAAAATATTCAAAATCATTTCACGCACGGTCACCCCATCGGCGTCACAGGCAATAAAAAAATAGACACCAGCATCCCTACGCAAGATTGACATCTGTCAGTGAGAGCTTAGGGCAGATTCGACCCCATACGCTGGTCGAATAAATTTTTAATCAAAATATTTTTTCCCCTCTCTGAAGATGTAAATTTTTGTTTTGGCTCAGCAAAAGTTAACTCGAGACCGACGGTATGAATAAAATATATCTATCAATATGCAAATATTAAATATATTTAATAGAGCAACGTGTCTTGAAAATACATGATCGGCGTGTGGTACGTAAAAGGTTAATTAATTATTTATTTCACGGTTGTAAAAACCTTTATTCTCGAACGGTTAATTATATTATTTTATATAAAAATAGTACTGGTAAATAAATTTATTGGATATGATATGTAGTGGTAATTTTGAATTTGGAACGCTATAATTTTTTTCTATATTTTTCTAACAATTGTTCTATTCATTTATCTAATAATCATTTTGTTCGGATTTTAATACTATACCCTGAACTACACAGTATTAGACAAATTTGAATTATTTGTTGCAAATTCACACGGTCGCAATAAATTTCATTCACAAGTAGGTACATTTCTGTGACGTTTTTTCGGAAACGTCGTGTCGTCTTCAAAATTGACATTTTAAAACATTTTTTAATAAAACTAAAGAGCAGCAATTAATATTGAAACAAAAGAATTAACTAACACAAGTCAATTGCCAATGTATATGATAACCGTGAAAAATATGTACATATGAACTTTGTGGATTAGTACACGCTAAGTTGGTGCTTAATACAGATAGATAAAGATTAAAGACGTGTAAAGTAAGGTTTTTAGAAGTAAGGATCTTTAAATAGTTATAGTAATATAAAGAAATTAGTAATGGTTTGGACCACCAACTACTCATCGATTAAATTAGATTTTTGACATGTAGGACTTCTGGTAGGCCAAAAAATGTCAAGAACTTAAAACTACCTCTTCATATTAATACACATTTAATAAACGCCAGTTGTCAATCGGACATGTTTGTCTGTTTATCTTTTATAATAAAAATTGCATATAAAATGAATTTGATCTATAAGTTTATATTACAATTCAGTTCAGAAAGTCTAATTAATTTTCGCATTGTTCGCTACAAACTTTTGCTTAAAAAACGACATCTTTAAAAATTCTATTGTATATTTTATGACCACTTGTCTATTCCACTCGAACTATTGTCTATGACACGTTAAATCACCAGAAGCTACATTTAACATCTCATAAACATAATCACAGAGTGTTACTTTTCTCTCACTACAATGCTACCGTTTACCGTACAAATAATTATTATTCCTGACACGACCAATCTCGAAGAGCCCTCATTCAAACATTGTCATAAACACCTCTTACAGTGTCAGGGATCTTCTAAACTGGTAATTGCATTAGCATTTTTTAAACTTGAAAAATATTCTGGTAGCCTATTTAAGCTTGTTTGTAAGTTTTTAAAGGGCCGCAAATGTTAGTAGTTAATCATTGTTTTAAAAGGTAGCTTAGTTTAAATGAGTAATTTACATAAATAAGTGGTTCTGTGGGATGATACTGATTAAGCAATTTTTGAGTGGGCTATATTTCGTAATCTGTATACTTTAGTTGGTGAATGGATAGAGATTTACTCTGGCTTTGCTCGAGAGCAAGTTACTAATGAGGAAAAGGACAACTTCCTTACAAAACGATAAATTCTACAAAACTGTTATTACGGTATATAATCTTATGTAATAATATGTTTGTACAGTTGCTTACTTTTACCTTATTTATCATCGTCGGAATAAACCCAAAGTGGCAAAGAATTATCGTCCAAACTACATAATACACATATTAAATAGTTTCAACGACAAAAATCAGATTTAAAAATTGTAGTTGCCTACAAGTATCAACCGCTGAACACATCCAGCTAAGATTAATCAGACAAGTCACTGGAAATTTCTTAGATAATGAAACTGTCACATAGACTGGTAACAAATTTTAGTGCATTTGGTGAGGAACACGAAATTTGTAATGATGATCTGCATCTACAGAATTAATAAAATATAAGAAATGAAAATAGATAGAAAATATATCATTTAAGCGGAAAACATATATTGGCTTAATTGTTTTCATTATATCTTTAAATAAAAAAATTATAGATACATGTACATATTTGTATATTAAAATATATATGAAAATAATATTTCTAACAGGAGCATTTAATAGTTATGATCAAGGAATTTAAAAAATGATGATTGTCGTGGGTTTCAAAAGAACCAGTTTTGTCATTCTTCCAAATTCTATTTTAAATATTACAGTTCAAATGAACAATTCGTTCATTTGTTCCCGCACACTCTCGCTTTTTCACCTTTCTTCTCTTTCTAACGCGCAGCTGTATAACGAATCACTTTGTCATTTTTGACAGATCTTCAATTGTACTTCTCACCCTTCAGCGACAGACAATGCTGGTATTAAATATAAAATTTTGTTAACATTAGTATTAATATAAGAACGTATTATATTAGTCTCTTGTCAAACTAAATACTTAATCTATGCTTGAAAAGTAATCGCATTTTTGCGGTTATCAGCCAAACCAAAGCTATTTATTTTTATTTTTTTAATAATGTTAAATTTGTAAAGGTGTAAAGTTTCGTATTAAATAATATTATTCAAAAAGGTAAACCAAATTTATTTTAAAACATTTGCAATTAACCAATATGATTTTTGCAAATATTTACATAGTTTTCAACAACGCAATAGATTTATACCGATGACTTCATTGGTCCCAGAAAAGTATGCTACTACATCTAACTATATAATGATATTCCATGTTTCATTTAAAACAGATTAGCCATAGCATAATAAGAGTTGATATTAAGAAACATTACTCTATAAGCATTGAAATTTAGAAGAGTGAGTAATATTCGAACTGACGACTCCACACCAGGTGTTATTCATCCCCCACAAATCCTGAGTTATCCTAACAATTACAAGGGTTGCATAGAAGGGTCATGAACACCCTGTACACTATTGTGATTTGTTTTTCTTTATTAGCGAGTTTGTATGATGTATTTATGATGTGTAAGATTTTACGTTCCAATAGTTTTGAGGGCCATTGACGTATGTTTTCCTATTATTCATATTGTGATTCTTTTTAAAGATATAATAAAAAGGGCATGCGCTATAGTTTTATAGCAATGATTTTATTATATCAATGTCATTTTTCGTTTTGTTATATAATTTTTAATTTTCTACTTAAATAGAAGTTAACGTGATTTTTTAAAATAAAATACGTCTTTGACAACGCATACTAAATGTGAAAGTAAACTTATGCCTGTTAGATACGGTTGCACACCTAAATAGCTCAACTAGTCGTGTTGAAATTTTGTTATGGAGGTTTATTAGAACCTGGACGCGCTTTAGTCGCACCACAAAAATTACATGTCAGGTCATTCTTACTCAAGTTCGCCATATAAACATTCATATTTTTAATAAAGAATGATGATTTTCACCTAACTTGACTTCTCTTCAATTGTTATAATTATTTTGATTATAAAGCTATGTATGCGAAATCGCAGGCGCGAGCTAGTAGATGAGTATAACCAAACGAAATCCACCTTGAGCCAGAAATAGCTTCGAATTTCGAATATTCATTAATGATTTGACGTTCACGCGATGCCTATTTCCCTCCAAAACGGTCCAATCATAATCCGAGGGAAATTCCATAGGTATCTGTGGACCCGCCCTTCGCTCCTAAGCTAATCTAATATTAAAAAGTTCGGATACTCTATACAATACGAACATTCAGAATTTAATAAACTGCCATAGACGTTGAATTATTAAGAACAATTTTACGATTGGATTTAGTAAGTGGGCCCAATAGTAGGAAAGATACGTGACGAGAATGAACGATTTGGAGGTTAATATTTCTTTTAGAAGTTTTCAATTTCTCTAGTGAATTATAGATCTCGGAGAATGTTAGGGGAAGTGTAGTATTTTGGTGAGATAAAATTGTAGATATAATAAAGGTTTCTTAAAAGGTTAATTAAATAATATGTAATAACGGTAAGTGCTAAAATAAAAATAAGCAGAATTAAAACATAACGATCGTTAAAAAACTATTATATGTCTTTTACCACTTTAGTATCGCTCATGTTTTTCCTAACTTTCAACAAAATGGTTTTTGTGAATCAACTGTAAATTGAATAATTAAATTAAGCAAATTATTCAGAGTCGGAATTAGTGTAACAGGTAATAAGGCAAACAAAAGCGTTCGGACAGCCGTGAAACTTTAAATTGATTAAGAATTCCGTTCCGTCACATTTTGACGCGTGACGGTCATCGGATCGGTTTGACATAGTAGCGGGGGTGCGGCGCCTTGCGCGGTTATTCTTTGGATGGGTTGGCAAAGTTCTTTTGTAGTTACAGTTATTATTCTTTGATTTACTGAAACATAAAATTATCTGTGATAATTTTTCTTCAATATATGTTATAGTATATGACAAACATAATAAGCTGTAAATATCGAAATATTTTATGAAGTACGTTTTTATAAGTCAAATAAACAGACATGTTTTAAAGAATTTTTGGAGTTTTTTTTTGTCACTTGCTGTTTAAAGTTTTCTGAGACACATTTATTAGATTCTCTTGAAAGTATCAAGGAATTTAACCAAATTATGGATGTCATTTTAACTTTTTAAGTATCATATAGACACGATATTACATAATTTTATGTATGATGTGCTATCTTGGAGCTAATTGGAAAATGGAGGCAGAACCTACAATTTTTAGTCCCTGTTTATAGAATTCTTTGTATGTATATGGTGGCAAGAATAATTCTGCAGAATCGTCAATAGATTCTGACGATATAACGATTATTGTGTTACTCCACCCCGGTTGGGGTCTGTAAATAAAATTATCGCTCCTTCAAGGTGTACGCCTCAATTTACTTCATAACTTTGTGACAGTTAAGCGGTTTACACAAGAGCGTGACGATCACTATATACGGGTATTTCTAATAACCAGAGTAAACAAAAACTTATATCTCCGCCAAATAAGACTGTAGAAATTTATTAAGTGAAATAATATGTACATTTTTTATTAATCGAGACTCATACTAACATTTATAACCGTAATGTCTTAAAGCCGTTTGGTCTTAATTATTGAATTACTTTTTTAACACGTAATACAAAATGTTGAGACACAAAATATCTTTTCACATGCTTAAATACAAAAAAATGTGGTTACACTTATATTTTTCAATGTACAATTACATTATGGCATTAGTGCCTTAAACACACCAATCTTCCAAAGACCAATGTAACTCATTGATATTTTTATATTCATTGCATGCTTAAAATCTAATAAAAAATATGTTCTATACAATAAATCGTAGCGTTTTTACCGCTCTTGTGTGCCACACTTTAGTATTATTTAAACACATCACGTGTCCAGTGACCGCCGCTCACAAATGCGCGTTGAATTATGCTGACACTCATCCGGGTTGCCTCTTGGATTCTGATGAGATACTAGGCTACTCGTCTACTTATCTAGTAGATTTAAAAGAATGATCGCAGTAGATCATCTCCTTAACAGAGATCCTTTTCAAGTTATGGGATAATTTTTGTATAGAAATAATTATTGTATTATCCATGACTGCCTTTGTAAGTAATAGCTGTAACTTTCTCTTACAGTAAAAACTACACTGCGGTAGTGCAGAAACTAGTAATTCCACTCTGATGTTTAAAAAAAAGTTCTTTACGTAATCCAATCACCAAGTACAGATAATAACTGTCAAAAACGAATTTATGGTTCATTCCACAGACAAAAAATTCGAAATTACCCGACCAGTCTCGCATCCGAATTTCATCGCATAATTGAATATAATTGAAAAACGTAATTATGGCGCGCACGTCAGTTAATTAATAATAAATTCGCAAATAATCATCCCACCCCCTCTCTCCGGGGATGGGATGATTGAATTATAGGGAAATTTTGAATTTTGAATAATTCACGCGGGAAAGTTAGCCCTTTGGAGCGCTATGGCGGGAGTGACGTTCCGTTTTTAGATTTGAATTTTTAATTAGTTTGAATGTTAAGTGTTTTGTACCTACCAATGTGCTAATTGTTTTATAATTTTATAAAGGGGTAAAGGATGAGTGCATAGTGATGGGCATTTGATCATATATTTATTGATATTTAATCTTTTAGTGCGATTAAATCTATTATCATGTAAATTACATTAATAAAATAAACAATATCGACAACATAGTAACAGGATAGCAGCTATAAAATCAAAAATAATTTACGCTGGTAAAATTTAATAAACAAAAGGCCGAAAGCAACGAATTCTCCATTATGTAGGTTCAGATCATTGTACAGCCTCACCAAAATTCAATTTCGTTCATTTCGCCATGTTCGCGCCGACAGAGCCGTGCGACAAACCAAACAATTACACAAACGTGCGTCGAAAGCATAATTTTCCACGAAAAAACTATGTGTGAAATGTGGAAAAAAAAACAATTGACGCTCTGTTAGTTATTCGCGCCAACACGAACGCGGCGGGCCACTTTTGACAGCTGTCAAACATGAACACATCTTTTTGCCGCGTTACAATTAAAAAACGCCATGAGCTTTTAAATCACCAATTACAAGTATATATGAATATGGAAGCGTTTATCGATCGGGGATACATTAATACACAACAATTCGGGCGCCTCATTTCAATGGCCATTGTAGTGAGGTTAGTACGTCATAACTACGCATCGCCCATCCGTCATTTTCGAACTCAAGACACGCGACAATAAAACGTTGATGTGTCGAGTGATTCCAATTCTCATGACTGATTTCATGAAAGAAGGGTTTAAAACCTAACGTTTCCTTTGTGGTGGAAGGTGACATGTGATTGTGACGCGACGATGGCTCGCTGTCAGTCTTGTATTGCCTCTTGATGGGTGTTGACGCGTGTAGGATCTAGATCGCAGACATGTTAATTGTCGGTTACCGCTGGTTGCGTGGGAGCATGTCATATTGACAGCGTTTCATTAAAAACCCGTTCGACCCTTGACCTTTCGTTGCTGTTAAGATTTCAGCAAAAATACGTTTTATTATACGACTTGGTATTACTTCTATGTTAATGTTGCTATACCCTTCTACACACTCTTTTTTAATTAATTGACTAGATTAAATAATTTATAGGTTTGAATTTATTTTAATCGTAACGTATTTTTATATTGTTAGTTAGGTTGGACAAAACAAGCGAAAAGCCGGGCTACATACAAAGCGTTACTTACTTGTCGATATTCCAGAACCGGTACTTTTTTATAAACACGAACAGCGGTTTTGAAGTAAGCATATGGTAACAATTATTTGTCCAAAAAAATGAAATATTATTTTTAATCGATTTTCATTCTTCTTTGCCATATTTTAAATGGTATGACAGTACCAATAAGTGTTACCAGGGAAGAAGAAACATCGAAGATGCTAATGCATCGCTTACCTGGATCTGTCGCGTCAAGGGTCTGAGGCGTGGGCTGACTGAGAGGTCCGGGGGTACCGCCGGAACCAGGTGAGCGCACGTCGTCATTCACCGCGCCATACGACAGCGACGACGAGGGCGGTCTCTGTTGACAACAACTCGAAGTTATGACGGCCTGGTACTTCCAAATGGCTTTGGGACTCCATCGTGCCTCCTAATAACTACTTAGCAAGCCCGTCTACGTTTTAGGTGCAGGGAAAATGGTATTTAGATGTTAGTAATAAGTAGAAAAGTCCAAGACACTACTAAAATCTAGTATTAAACTATTGAAAAGAAACAAAAGTATAGTATTTTTGTCACTCACTCCAATATTCTTTAGATATCTTGGGATTTTAAACATCAGTGAAGAATGTAAGAGACTCAAAAGGTATATATTACATCTTATTTATATATAGCGTAGAAGTTACGTGAAGATTGTTGTCTTCTAACCAACATTAACGGATTCTAAAATTCTTTGAAGATGTAAAAAATATATAAGTACTATCTAAGGGAACCTCGCACATCGTTTATACGACAACTTTTATTACAGTCTATAAAAAGTACTTTTACATTTTCATGTTTCGAATTTTCAAATATTAAAATTTTAAATATATTTATTTCACTGTTGAATTAAAATTTTTTATCTACTGAAAATTTTATAATTAATTTAATATCTGTACATGTATGTAACATCATACTTCCTAAACCAATGAACATGAAGTGTTTTTAGATGATTGTGGACCAATCGAGTTACGTTTTCGGCTTGCTACTATTTGTTTTTGGTCGTTTTAAGAAACGTTTTAACTAAGGTTAGGCATTACTACAATAATATAAACAAATTATGATGAGACCTAATGAATTTGGCCATAACAGTGTTTGGCCCATTACCCCGTGCAGGTGCCCGTAATGGCGAACTGCCGTGCGCAAGCGCATCATTAACTGCGCATGTTGCTAGTTGCAAAATATTTATTGTTGCTGTGAGTTTTATATTCGTTACTGGTCATGCGGTTATATATCGTAGTAACCGCGTTAAAACGTAACTATAGTAATTTTATTACTTTTAAATTTCATCTGTAAAAGTAATTCTAGAGTATTTGTAAATAATAAATGTATGTCACGGTTTTAACAGGCGATATTTGACTGATAACTTTCAACACCGTTAATAAAAATAATGAATTTAATTACAATACACGTTAGGTATTTAATTCATCGTAGCACTAACGATCATTAGGTGTCCAATTACGACAGGAGATTGTTTTAATTTAAAATAATGGCGCATCAGTTTAATTGAAAATCGTAAAGATTACGCCTCAAGCTGATTTTAAGTGTCTTCTAAAAAACCGTGGTGTAATCTGTGGTGAAACCATAGATAATACACAGATATAAATCCGTTGTAACACCAGCTGAAATTCCATTCAAAAATAGAACGCGTATAACCAACTGGCAATTTCAATAATCATTACAGAAAGCAAACAGGCGGCGAATTTGAATTTGTATTTAAAACAGATGTCCGCTGCGCCACTTTCAATTACACCGATCAAAAACTGACGCTGCTCAGGTCTATTCCCTAATTTGAATATCGAACATGTGTTTTGAACGTTTCACTCGAGTTCACACTAGGTTCTAGAACTACGGATATTACAGAGCCCAACGGTCTGAATAGAACCTGGATTTATTAAAGCTATTATTTTTGTAATAAATAATAACCACTGTATTTTTGATTTATATGTATATACATTTTCATCAAAACTGACACTAGGCGTGTACAGTCATAAAAAGGCACAAAATCGAAACGGAATCCTATTTATAATATTTTTATACTACTAATTATTATAATACGAGTTCCGGTGTGATTTAATAAATATCCAATAGGTTGTAATAAAAATAAAATAAATGGATAGTGTATTATTGAATAATATGTTATGAGACTGAGATATATTTACATGACACCGAGTGCGCCACAAGTTTGCTCTAAGAAAAAAAAACAGATTTGTTATCTTGTGGTACACATATGTATCGCTCAAAATGAAAAATAGTTCTAAAAGAGATGTTTTTTTTTTCAATAACCATCACCCATTTTAATCATAGACAAAATATACAGAGCCGTTTAAAATAAAAGCAAATTGTTTGTCCTTTTGACAGGAAGCGGGCCCGCTAATGCGCTCAGTTCACACCATATGTGAGAATTGAAATGACTTACTTATTATAGTTTGAATTTTGTTTATCCACATGTAAGGACCTTCTCACATACGCAATTTAAAGTTTTATGTACTTTATAAATGGTTGTTTGTAAATCGAACGATATTTTGATAATGGTTCCATCTATTTGAGATGAAAATAATTGAACAAAATAAAAATAGAACATGTTATAAGAGATAACAATCTCTAGATCTATTTATTGCAGCGTTAACATACCGCTAGACCAATAAGCTAAACTATTCAACAATTAATGAAAACAGGACTATTATTTCTTTCATTTGAATGGAAAGTCATTGGATATTTGATAAGTACAATCGGTGCTTATTTTATCGTGTCGACGGGTGACCACAGACAATAATTCATTGTCGTTAGCAAAAACTGTCAGTCAATGATCGAACACCTTTGTAATTATTTTTCGATATGGAAACACGCGATGCGCTTATTTTGTCTAGTTTATTGTAATTTATGATTATATAATTCAAAAACAATATGCGTTACAGGTGGTAAATAATGGCAGTTCCGATATCGTTAAGAATATATTAATTTATATCTTATTTATATACGAGTATATTTTCCTATATAGCTATTTATTAAGGTTAATGTTGATTGTAAATTTACTAATTTCAGCTTAATGAATAAAGAGGTGAGATTTTAAATTCATTATATACATTAGGACGTTATTGGAGCTTTCCCAATGAAGGTAGAAAGGTGTTCAAAAAAAAAACAATTGCGATTTCTCTTCAATTTTGTAAATATCCCATCATTAATTATTTATTGATGTGTTGTACTAATTCATAAAATATTATAGAAAGACCTAATAATAACACTTTTAGGATGTCGTACAGTGGTTCTTGGAATAGCGCGGTACATTGAGTTTAGGTGAACTTTTTTGTCACTGATCTCTGTGAGAACCGCCATATTGCGGTTAAGTCATATGATACTAATTATTATTTAAAACATATTTTTGAACTATTCTAGTTCTATTATACGATTTAAACCTATTTAGTGGTAACATATTTATGCCAAGTATAATTTTAAAAACATCAGTTTGTTTGATGGTTTCAAATTGAAATTTTATTTATTGCTTTATATTATTGCTCGTTCATTTCGTTCTGAGTATATAGATACAGAATGATCTGAAAAATACAATACTTCTACAAAATTGAAAATTACAGTTGTAAAACAACAATGTCATATAAAATTCATTCCTCCCGTTCAACCAGAAATTGTGCTAAAAAGCCTTTAACAATGTCCAATCTATCTTTGTGTGAAGATATTTTCAGCAATTAAGGCGGGCAAATGTAGCAAATAAATAAACTTACTTTCGTATATATATGTATATTATGAGGACATAATTCTAACATCGGTTAACAAAATTCTAAAATAGGTTAGTATCAATATGTTATGTTGTTACATTGTATGTGGCAAGTATTGGCTTGTAACAATATATTTCAAGTAAATTTTTAATACATTACATGGGGTTGCCATTACATCACGCGACGCGACGCGTGCGCCGGATCGGATTTCGTGGGAATTTGCAAAACTGTAAGTCGCTCACACGGAAATTTTATTGTCATCTTATTGGTAACACTATACCGTTATAGCGAGAACAAACTAATTTAACAAAACTAGAATAAATCAATAAAAAATAAGAATACAGTTGTATTTAATACCGACAAATATCTTTATTTACGTTAAAATAAGAAATTGTGACCTAGTAGGCATCACAAAGTCGGTAAAAAATCTAAAAGTCAGTTCCGAGGATGTAACTAAATATAAATTTCTACATGTTTACAAAATCTCAAATGAATAAATCGTTTCTGCGCTTCTGCGTTAATAGGCAATAGACACATAACAAAACGAATTTATAAAGTAGCTGTCACTATATTATACAATTAAAAAAATACGCTACAGCGCTTGGTTCTATTACAATATGCCTACCAAATCTAAAATACGTATTATCTTCGAATGAAATATCTCAATATCTATATATATATATATTGTCCGTAAACTCCTCCTAAATGGCTAGACCGAATTTCATGATTTCTTTTCGCGTGTTTAAAGGGATTCAAGAATGGTATAAATTCACAATTTGGTCCAAAACTAATATGTATAATATTTAAGACGGTTGTATAGGACAACATCTGCGGGTCCGCTAGTATCTAAGTAAATATCTCTATCTGATACGACCATTACGAGTAAATAAAGTTTGCCATTTAGTAATAGCTATTAAAGCGTGTTATTACTTAGCTAAAATAAACTATGTTTAAAAATTGTTTGAACTGTTTTTTTACGTATTTAAAAGGTGCGACGTTGATAATACATGTTAACGATACAACGATACAACGATTATAAAAGAAAATCTGTTTAGTAGTCATATTAATTTGTAACTTTGAAAGGTGGTATTATAAAAAGTAAGTTTCAATGAACAAATATTAAATAGTGATTTTTTCTATTTTCCTCTTTATTTTATACTCCAAGAACGAAATTATATCTAAACAAATAGCTCAACATATTTTGTGTAAAACTTCTGTCCATCAAACATTTGGCTCGCACACATTTGGCAAAACCGTTGAATCTTGAAAAACAAAAGCACTCTATATGAAGACGCATAGTCTCACCATGACAATTGTGGACCACTTTTCCACGATTAATGATAATGGAAAAGTTGGGTACCACCCCCGCCCCTTCCACCCTCCCCTCTTCACCAGGGATCGGACAGTCTTGTACACCATTTATCGCCACATCTATTTGTGCCAATTTGCACTAAAACGGTCATTTTCGTTAAGAAAATATAATATGAAGATGACATTTTTTTGGCTGGTTTTTCGGCAAGTTAAATAAGATTAAATTTTCACGCATTTTTAAGATTTTGATGATTATAATTGCTGAATAAAAGTTGGTCGTAATTGTGCAGATTCAGGAGAAGACATTATACCTGAGAAAATATTTATAGAGTTTGTATATTGATTTACACATTTCTGTGTCTGTTTCAGTGATAATTTTTCTATATAAGCGAGTGATGATCTCCGTTTTTTTCTTTACTTTTCAGGTCTTCAAATTTGAGACTTCTGGTACTTACAATGTATTTTACTTCTAAATCGCAACTGCAGTACATACCTGGTATATACCTACTAAGCTGTTTTAAATCGTATTGTTCTTATTATATAGAAATTATAACTATATAACCCTTATTAATGAAGCTTGAATATAAATTTTCAGTAAACAACACAATCGTAAAGCTTATCCATATTCCCAACTATAGTGCGACCTTAGAATAATATTATAAAAAAAAACAAGTATAATTTAGTAGTTTTCGCGCATACAAGCATCTAATAAAAAAGTCTATTACGCCTTTAAAGTATCAGCATAGAATTTATAATACTTGCAAAATATATTCAAAACATAGCTAAGGCTATATACACAAAGGGTTTATCCATTTCAAAAAATATGTTTAAATTTTTTTTTAATTTACTCTCCTCAATGAAAGATAAAATCTCTAAGAGAAAGTTCAGGTCAAAGGCATTCCAAACAAAACTTTCGAAACATTTTTAAGCAGAGATACATTAGACATATTAGGATTGTATCAAGTTGAAGGTATGTTGGTATGAATTTTTAATATTGACAAGTAAAACATTAACTGCCTCTTTAACATTTATCATATTATCATATTCATATTTTTCAGAAAACTGTATGAAGTGCCATATATTTCAATTTATCCAGAATTAATTAAAAGTTAAAAGTTTCAAACAGTCGTGTGACCTGACCACAATGCTTATGAGGCCTATATTCATAGAGGCAAATCACGCGTTTCGATTTCCGCCACCCAACAATTAGCTGATGTGTGATGAATTAGTGTTACCAGGAGTGATTATATTATAATTTAATTTTATGTAAGCGTTGTTAATGCTATAAGTGACTTAAAATATATTTAAAATAAAATATTTTTAGATTCATGTAACTAAGATAATTTTAATTAAAATTCAATGATTTTGTCGTTTCAATAGAAATAACTAACATAAATTTTTTAATTATTTTTAAATTCTCCTTCAACTTATGAAAACAACATGTGCTTCCTGATAACACGTAGTTGTGATTTCCTCAAAATATTTTTTTTAAGATGAAGCATGGCACGAGTTATACTACTCTCAAGCTCATTTATCGCCAAATTTAATATTTTTTAACTAACAGACAAACGAATACAAAACTCTCTGAAGGTAGATAACGCCTGAGGCCCATGCTAATATTCATTATTTTATAATTGCTGTATGTATGCATTTTATATGAATTTTTCAATTTTATATATTTGAAAACTACTTCGGCTATCCGTATAGAAGGAGGAGGAATATCAGTATACAAGTACAAATTAAATTAATTAAGTAGCATCATGTCTTACTCTATGAATTTCCATGCAAAAATTATACATAGAAAACAGCGTATGATGGATAGAGAGATCATGGACTATTAAGTGAGTCCCGATCCTGGCAACAGATGACTTCAAAAATATGTTCGTTGGGCTGTAATATCAGTTATTTTTGCAAATATTAAATTCACGCGACAACTGCAAAGCTTCCACTTACGATGGAAGGGTTCAATAAACAATAAAGGTTTTGTTTAAACAAATGAACAAGGCCAAAAGGTTTTGAAAGGTACATATTGTGTGATTGTTTGTATGGCGCGTGCGCAAGATCGGGTTGCAGGCAGCTGTATTTCTATTATCGATATTTTGATTAATAATACGTCAATTGTAGTCACTATAAGATGTTACAACGAACGCAAATGTATGTACATAACGTTTCTCAAACGCTTCATATTATATAGTCACGGTCAGGCAGAAACATCAGTTTATTTTGCATATTAAGTATTTATTATAGGGAATAAGACAGAATTTGGGATGAAATTTATTTAAACAAAGATTTTTTTGTCTTCCTTGTATGTTATCAATATGAAATATTGTATTTCTTATTTATCACGCAACAGAGGAGAACGGAGTTGGATGAAATTTGACTCAAAAATACTGTGGTTGTTTTAGTCCAGAAATATTTTTACCGGTAAAATTAGAGGTAATAACTAATAAGTTTACACAAATCAGTGATAAATACAAAGTATCGAGTCAATATGATAATTAGAAGTAGATTGATTAGTAAAGATAATAAAACCCATTTTACAATTAACCGTTTTAAAAATCGAAAATTAAAAGTCGTGGATCTAAATAAGTACTAATTTGAGTTTAGGTTTTATTTAGTAATAAATTGCACCGCTGCGGTGCGTATCGTTAAATTAGATTCTAGTGCAGTCGTGGTTAAAATATTCAAGGTCAGACTTTATGGTCCTTTAATCCGTAGCCATAATGTGTCGGTAGGTTTATTGCAAACGTGTCGATAATTTTAAGCGAGTTCGGCGCCAGGTCACCGACCGTCATGGGAACAGTGAGACGCCTGATAAGGTGTTTCTTATCTCGACCGAATAAAGTCGAAATTGTAACAAATTCAATTGGTTTATCTTTGCCCCAGTTCACATAGATTTTCGTGGATTTCTGATAACGCTGATTATTTCATTTTTTGCTTGGAATTTTTTCAAATGTTTACGTAGACATTTTTTGTAACATGTGCTATAAACTTCAGCCATTTAAAATTTAAGAGTGTAGAAATGTTAACAGTAAGTTGTGGTATTTACTTGTAGTTATTTCTTAACTTTTATTATAAGCAATTTTTTAAAGTCAATTGTAATCAATTTTAAGTTTATAAAGTACATCATAATATAAGTCTATTTTAAGTTTAGATATGTACATCAAATCAGCTTCTAGATAGGATTTTCTATCTAGAAGCTGATTTGATGTTGGAGCCAGAGCCTGTTTAATTTTTTATATTTTCTTCTCATGGTTACTAATGTTCGCATTCAAAATCTTAGTCGTTGTATATCAGTTTTTAAATACATTATAAGTATGAATATTAGAATTCAAACAGTATCAGTCCACAACACTGAGTTCATTATGTACCTCATAAAGATTATTTACTAAGTATCCACGAACATGTATGGTTTGAAATTTTCAATTTACATGAATGTTATAGAACGAATATCGAGTTATCAAAATTAATGTTATAGCGAAGGTATTCCGCTGATTGCGGGCTTTCTAAGCTTTAGAAACTTCATTAACATATGATATTATAAACAGTTTATGCCTACAGTTATGATACCTAAGCGTTTACAAAGACAGCTTTATAACTAATGAACCATCCCAGTTTTGCGCAGATATAATTTTCTAATAAAGAAAATGGTGATTTGAATGTAATTTAAAAACATTGAATACATAATACATAATACTTGGGATGTATAAACCAAAACATTTCTAAGAATTCAACGGATGAGTGTGATGTGTGGTTTGTTGGCATAGAAATAATGACGCAGATATTAGATAATTTTTCAATATTTTTTCAATAAAATTGTAACAAGCACTACCGCATAAAATCTACATTTAAACATTTGAAACAGTCCGTAAACCATGAATTAGATCATGTGCATTGTCTGGGGTTATAATTTTGGAGTGCTTCACACGGCCGTACAATAGTAACCCGATCTTTTGCCCCCAAACCCTAACAATTACAATTGATTAGCCATTCAATGCGTCAAAACTTCTGATTCAACTATAGCTCGTTAAATATATTGTTTATTAGTTTTTGCCCGCAGCTATATATGTATGCATTCTTATTTTGTGGGATGGCTTCTATGCTTTAAGCATTTTAACACGAAAATTCTAGAAAATCATTTTACATTTTAACCGTGTAAATGAAACTTTCATTTTATTTCCATCTAACTTTTAGATTAAAACTTTATTTTTAAAGACTATATATCCGAAGATTTAGTTTGTGCTAGTAGTTTATAATAGCTGTTATTTAATAATTCCCACCAAAATTTACTTAAATGTAGTCCCTCCATAGTAAGACCTTTCAAAAAGATGTCATTTAAAATTAGGACCAAATTATTATTAATTTATGTTTGAACCCAATAAAACCTTATTTCTGTTTTAAAAAAATATATGTCGAAAAGCAGATTACTTGAGTCTAAAACATCGCTCATAAAATGGCAGTGGAGCTTTTTTATTTTTTATTTAAAGTTCATCCGTAAAAGCGCATCGTCTTACATAGCATGCGGTCGGGACCCCGCGGAGATTTTGATATTTGACTTTGCCGTTTCAAAATTATAAACCGTTCGTTCCGTTTAATTAAAGGATTAACCTTAACTTGTTTTTCAATGTTTTAATCGATTTATTTATTATGCTTATATGATTTGGGATTAAGATTTCCTGAAGATTGAAAAGAGCATTAAAAATAATATTAAATAAATTAATACTAAAGAATAGTGTTTTTGCGCCGTAATTTTGTATATGATATATAAATGAAAAAAATAGACAACAAATTTAAATTAAAAATAAGTTATAATCGCTTTTATTATTAATAATACACCTACCTAAATTTGGGAACCAAATTCAAAATAAGTTTTTATTGTTGTATCTAAAAAATTAGTGGAAATCAATTTGGTAGTATGGAGTTGAGGTGATGATGAAGCCAGGACCTCATTTTAAGTTTTCATATACTTGAAAATGACACAGAACATGCAAATCCCACATTTAAGGTTGAAACGTTGAATTTTGATGAAAATTATGCGATTCTTGAACGGAATCTTGAAATCCTTCGTTCATCAGACGTAAGGTAGACATAGGGTATTAATATTAAGTAGACAAACACACGAACACACCTCATTAACTAGTCAATGTAACGGAACGACGATATAAATAATTCATTGTGGTCAAGCTTATTTCAATGATAATAATAAAATGTTCTGCCAGACGCTGTTATAGAAGAAACGATAATGTCGATGGATCTATAAAAATATATGGATGAATAAAACCTATTTAAAAAAATAATTTAGGTAGTAGTAGTAATAAGGACTTGATCATTATTATTAATTAACAATGTCAATAAATAATAATGATTATTGTATTACTTTTTATTATGATATATAAGTACATAATTTTGGCTATCGGCAGTTTCACTATCCCGAACTTAATTTTTTTATATTATCAAAATATGACTTTTATGAGAATTAACATCAGCATTACGAAAGTTTACAGCGAACGTGAAATGTTGGTAGTAATGATATACTGTTTGTAGAATATTTTAAAATTGTCACGCTTGACGTTACGAAACATCACAAGGCTCAATAAAACTAGGAGGCTTAAATTTTTTACTTGTGTCGAAAACAATTTCAGTTTCTATCTGAAAACCCTTGTTTTTAGACACAATTCATATAGAAACAATAACCAGGCGTATAAATTACATGTTTATAAAATATATATGTTTAAACCGGCGGGAATCGACGTACCTAATACCTCGTCATATCGTAACTTGTACTTAGTGCTTCACCAACGAGCCTGTCATATTTTACATACCTATTATCTATGCACTATATATAATCTGTGGTAGCACATAGTAAGTTGTATTTAATCTGTGGCACTAACTTATTATAATCTGTGGCACCTTAGGAAGCGTCCAACACATTTCCGGCGTCCCGCTCGAATGTATAATGCGATTTTTATAGTGCTGTTATTTAAATTAGATTGTCTAGATTCCGTTTCAATTGGCTACGAACTACGATTACTAATTAACTTTGCCCTTTACATTAGAATTAGTTTAATTGTTATTTTACGACGGAACAGAGTATAAATTAATGTGTATTATTAGTTTAACACTAGATTATAATGTGTTGTGTTATTCAGTACTATATAGTTCAGTGGTTAAAACAAATTAGGTATCTGTATTTCTTTCTCAGCTTACTCCTATACTATACAACGGGTTTTGATACGGTTTTCACCCTCGTTAATATTATAATAGTCAATATAAAAATATTTAATTTTTGAAAATTGAGCGTGAAGTTTCGGACATGTCGGGTGACGCTCGCCCATCCAAAAGCCGACCGCAGCCGTCATGCTGAACCTCAATCGGGCGCATATTAACGCCACGAGCACTCCACAATGTAATTACACATAAATCCTTCTCACAGAGCTATTGGGGGCCGCAAGCAATACAGAAGAAAACTAAACAATAATTACCGCACGAAAACAAATAGGGAAAAACTTAGGGGCTGATTACAATGGAGGGTTACTGATTGTTCAGTGGTGAGCGCGTGCGGTAGCGGGTTCGATTGTTTGCCTGTCATGTTCCACTGACGGTTGACTTCTTTGTGTGTTGATCGCGATTTTGTGACTGCCGCCTATATGAAAATGGGGTATTTTGGTGATGGAAGGAAGCTTCGACAGGTTGAACAACGCTACCGAAAAATGCTCTAGCATGATTACCTACCGTTGATAGGGTAAAACTATCGGAAGTAAAATTCGAAACACGATCGTACAATTTACTATAATCAAAGGAATTTAAAAGTAAGTCCCGAAGACGGAAGAAAATCTCAAATAAAGTGCGTGAAACGCATATTTTGAAATATTAATTAATAACGGGTCGACTTTATTCTAATCTATTTAAATAATTTCAACAAATAAAATAAGTCTTTAATGAAAAGTGATGTCGATTTTATTTCCCCAACAAAAAGTTATAAGAAACATTTCAGTAAGAAGATAAAAAAATGTCACGTTTCCATATTTAAAGCGAACAAAAGTTTCAAACAAATCAATTTGCTTCGGAAAGGCGCACTTAGAAAACTTTGCAAGGGGAAGTATGATTGAAAGAGACCTTGTAGCTCGTGGCACGTCCGATAAGTGTATTAAACCTACAAACTTACACAAAAATAATATAAATACTTTCAATGATAAAAACTTCCTATTGATACAAGTTTTTCTGGGTCTAAATCAGAACAGATAGCGGATAATTGACAAAAACACAGCACTTCGTGATATCATTTAACACGCTTTCTTTTACTAGGTGCCAATTTTAACTTAGTTCTAATTGTCTTGTCAAAATGTAATTTTGTATGTAGGTATAGGGCAGATTTAAATAATTTAGTATATTAGAGCTGATCTGTTGGAAAGGAGCGCTTAAAATCGTGTGTTTTCATTCTTTGTGAAGTAGTCATTCGTATTTTGGCTTATGATCCGTATTCATAAAATAAAAATAAACTAAAAGTCAAGCAGGAATACTAAATGTAGCGAAAAACGTTCGCGAGAATCTAGAAGTCTTGCGTATAACTTTACGAAGGTTTTGTGATAACATACATATGAATAGATAGATAACCAAGACAATTGTATAAAGTAGCATTCCCTAGTTAATAAATAAATCATCTGGCTGATATACCATTAGGTATTTGTTGATATGTCATAAAAAAATTTTAGGTTTCAGTATAAATCAGGACACCCTGTAAAGTTAAAATACAGTACCGCAAGGGCCGCAGAAGTTTGAAACTCGAAGCGGACGGTGAATAGCAAAAATCAATTGGCAGGTGTCGCGGGATTCGCGAACTTTCATATTGATACATACAACGTGACAATTTGCGTTACTGTTTCAAAACTTCACAAGTATATTTTATTGTTATTGAAAAGTTTACTTCGTTGTACTATTTAAAAGCACTGGATTGTTTCGGGACGTATAAAAGTGGATTATCTTAGCAGGAGGAAGAGAAATATAGATAAATATACAAATGTACGCAATATGTACCTACATCTGATTGAAATTATTGTTACCTATAAGGTTCTATTTTCTATTGTTAGTAGGAGTCTAAAAATATCTCAATAATATACAGTATGTTTGGGGACTGCTCCCGAAAACGAAGACAGGTACTAATGACATCTTTGATGAAGGGACGGAATAAAATTCGATCCTGACTAAAAAAAGTCATATTTTTAAAACGTTTTATCAGCGTTATTTCACTCTATCATGTTAGTCCAGCTGTTTTTGTTATCATGCTTCATTGTTGGTCTTTTTTTAGTGAAGTAATGTATATTTTATGAAACTATATTTAGCTGTATTTACAAGATGGAGCGTAAATAATATTAATAAAAAGTGTTAAAAATATGTTTCTTTTTAGTCAGGATAATTTTTTTCCGTCTCTTCTTCAAAGTTGTCAATAGTACTATCACTCGTCTTCGTTTTCGGGAGCAGTTCCCAAACAACTTGTATAGGAAATTTATTGAAACTTAAAGATTTGTAATTTTTGGATCCGCATCAGTTCACCTTTGCGTTATCAAATTTTAGTATTTCATCCACACATATACATAATAAAGTTAATTTAGATTTATTTCAAAAAAAATCCTTAAATTAATATTTTAAAGAGTTTGGAAGGCAATTTCCAACTATTTTTTCAGAGATTTAATAACTCTAAAAACGCGTATAAATTTTATAAAGTAACTCCTAAAATCCATAACATTATCGGTCATTTTGAGTGCCTTATCAATATCAAATTGAATTTAAAATCCAATATTTGTTATATTTAACGAGTTTAAAGATTTACGGGCATCAGTAAATCAAGCAGTGACAAGTGAAGAGTGACGCAACAAAATGTAAGGTCCGTTTGCATAACATGGGAAGAAAATAGAATAGCAGGTTACTTGTCAGGTTTAAGATGTATCCAAAGTTTTTTTAAATGAATGTAATTTTTTTTAAAGGAATAGATACGGAAGCAAATTTCTAAAAATATGGCAAATTATTGTAGACATGCTTTATCACGGCTTTTGCGAATAATACAAAAAGGCTAGTGCAAGAATATCTATGTGGTTATTGATTAGATGCATTGTTTTTTAAAGTCTCAGTTAACAATACAAAGAAAATAACAATATTAAAGAAAAAAAAAAGAAAACATATTTATTGTTTAATTTCAAAATACGTACTTATTTGAAAACACTTAAACTATCAAGGATTTGACACAGGTATAGATAGCATTTAAAATAAATTAATAGTTGATTCAAGTGATAGTTTAGTCATTTTACCTTTAGAAAATCATCTCATGCTAAAATTAACTCATAAGTTAATGTAATTTTCATTTTCACATAAGCATTGCGTGTCAGGGAAACATTATTGCGGTTAGTAAGAGTGCATTTGATTTCTCGTCAATTCAACATCAGACTCTTAGTTCTAAAATATTCGAGATTTTAAGGATATGTTTTGTAGCATTTTAAACCCCCTGTATGAGAAAGAGCTTTGGTTATTAATTAATGGAACCCCAATTTTAAGTTCATAAAGACAAATTAATTATTATTTGGAAGTACAAATATAATAAAAACAAATTTGTCGAAATATTTCAAAGATTTGTAAAACAAAACCAGAAGTCGAACATATAGAAATGTTCTAAATGCTTTGGTTACATCACGTCTAAACGCGAATTTACATTTTTCCTACTCTGTTTACACCTCAACCGTGATAGTGAACACTCGAACAAAATCTACTATTGAAAAACTCAGTATATTAATGTCTTGAAGACAACAATAAAAATGCCACAAATCAGAAATCTACAAGTATAATTACATCACCATCGCCGAAAATTACTGCTGAGTGGACGTCATAGCGCAAATTCATTAAGGAACAACTATTAATTACAATTCTCCTTCAATGCAAAGCCATTACTTCTCTACCACACCAAAACAAACAAATCCTGCAATTATTCCTTCTGAATGTCTACTTTGTTGGTATGGGAATGTGACCTCTATACAAATAAATTTAAGGCTTATATCGCCAGCATTGTTGACTTTGTGTTTAATCTCAATATCATCGAGTACAAGGTCTCCTAAAGTAACCTTAATTTCTTTCACAAAAAGAGCTATATTTGTACATAACAGTGTCCGTCGGAATGCAGGAGACCCCATGTTCTGTTCCCGAATTTCTTAAGATATTGAAAGATTAGCCATGGGTAGGATGTCCCATAAATAATATATAGAGGGGAGATCTGTGATGGATCGTCTGTCTGCTAGTTCTATTTGTTGGGAACTCTTAAAGGGTGGATGTTGGGAGCTATTATTAGCGAGGAATGTTAGTTTAGAAAGTGACACTTCGTTCATTAAATTCGTTCGCTACATTCCGTAGTTCAAGTTGTTAGAGCTTTTTATCTATGCAATGTTTGTAGTTTAAATTTCATTATAATTATTGTTATAGTCAATAGATTGTACGAATTACGTAAAATTTAGCAAGATTAGTTATATGCGAAAATAAATATATGTGTGTCAACTTTCATCCGTTCATACGTGACAGTGCATCAAACAAACAAACAATTATAATCTTTCATATTTATAACATTAAATATAGACCTGATGTACATACAATATTCTTATTTCCAAGTTATATTGATTAAAATTCATAATCAAAGCAATTGTTTAACAGTCCTTACACCAAATTTACTGTGTTCTCTTGGTAAATTAACTGAATACTGATATCATTTTTTATTTTATAACATATGTAGTTGCGATCGATGCTCTCATCACAACATTCATTAACAAATAATTGGCTGTCGATATATTATTTACTTTTATTTCAAGTATTCGGATTTTTTTTAACTGAAGGCAAAACGCGACTTACAACAACAACATTTTCACAACCTTTTAATTTATGAACGGTAATTCATAATGAATGATTTAGGTCTAAATCACTACAATACAGATGTTTGACCATGTTTTTTTGGTCCGGCGGAAGTTGTATATATTGCTAGAACAATTTAATCAATATAAGATTAACATTAAAAAGAATCATTGTAAAGATCATAAGGTTTGTGTCATTTGAATCTAATCTACGAATTACTTTGTATCGAACAAGAAACCAAAATAACTTCAGCTATTTCTATAAATACGAGAAGAAATAAGTTAGAAATTGAGAGGGATCGAAAATAGATCCCTGAGGGATGTGCTCTGGCCTCTATCGTCTTGTTACAAGCTAAATTATTTAGTGAAATACTATCCTATGTTTGGTCACTTTCTTGAAAATAAATCGACTGTTGATGTTCTAGTTTGCACTGTAAAATTTTAAGATGAATTGGACGTAACTCATTGAGGATTTCTAAACTTGGCTTTCTTCTTTGAAAACCATTTAATGTAGTTAAAAATTCACTAAGGCAGAATAATTTTTGAATTCGTTTCACTGTTGATTGTAGGGTGTAGTTAAAATCTTTTATAACCTCCCAAAGCAAGATAATTTTTAAATTGTCTTCAAGGCATTTGAATCCATGGCCTCTGGTGCTAAATGGAATGTGAAGCACTGAACCATGGGGCGTAAAAAAACAACATATTGTTAATTTCTCGATGCGCATTCGCATAACTGCCGGCGTCCGTACATCTCATTATAGCGCGAACGCGTACGTAAATCAAGACGCCACATCGACCAAGATCAACGAAACGATTCTTTCGTATTCGATTACGGATATTTGAGTACTCGACGTTCGATTCGGGATTTTTAATTAATATTAGCGATTTTATACTTATAATTTTTTGTCATAATTTGTAATTAGCATTGTAAAAGTTCACTTCCTTTTATAGACTACAGATATTTGTGTTGTATTAAACTTAGCGTAAATATTTTAATTGGAATAAATTTATCTCGTGCTTCATTAATATGCTTATGTGATTTTTACACCACTTTTACGTTGCCAGATTTTTAATTAGTTATTAAATTGTATTAATTATTTCAAGAAGTTGAAAATAATATGTTTATTTAAAAAAAGTACTACATGTGTATTAAATTATATACAATTATTTCTAAATGACAAATACCTTCCTATATCACTTACACCTGTAATTCAGTTTGATTTTAAGGGAATCAAAAAATAATTTCTAGAGAAAACTTCGCTAATGAGAATTTTTGAGTTATGCATTTAAATTAGTTTTCTTTTTATAAATTCTTAATAGACTAGTAACTATTTCGGTACGATTTTTGTTTTATTTTTAATAAATTTCGAACCGCTATAATCTTCACATGATTTTTCTAGTTTACATTTGCTAATTATATAAGACCTTATCGCAACGGACAAAAGTTGAAATTCAATTAATGTTATATTGCGATGACCTAGAATTCATGTAATGCCAAATTGACACCAGTGTCATCATGTGCCAAAGTCGGTATTTCGTAATTGGCAGATATGTTGGTACCTACCTGATTGAAGAAAATTCCTCTCCTTTGCCAACTCTCTGTTTTTAATTTCTTGCTTACCTACTAATTCCGAACCAGTGACATATTTCTAAAACCATATAACATTTAAAGAACATGGATTTTTAGTAAAAATATTTCATTCTTTCTTTTTACAAAAATGCCCTTTTGTTCGAGATATACAATTTTAAGTAACAACACATTACACTTTTTAATGACTGTCATAAACGGATGATACTGAGGCCCACTATTAAGTGATTCTCCTATCCATGATGTCACTTTTTTAAATAATCCGCAAGTTGACCTATTTTACGAGAATTCAGATTTGAGTCAAATAAAAAAATGTTTAGCGTTAAATAAACCGTATACACACTACAAAGCCAATATTGTATTAAAAATCCAAAAGGTTACAAGTAAATGGAATCCGGCTAAGATTAAAGTTACAATCTCAATAACTGAAAGCGCATATCAGCGCGTTGGCATCACTCCTAATCACGCGATGCATCCGTCCCGTCATCATTTCATTCCAGACTGACTGACAAAGTGACCTAACAAATTGTCATCGCTTCACCTGCGTCCATTCACTAGTTAGTTGGCTGGTGAGCATTTCTACATCACAATTAGAGTTAACCTTCTTATGGACGTTTTAAATTTATTCTGAATCTTAATGGGAACTCCACGTATGACATTTTAAATTTTGCTTTATACAGAATCCTGTTTTTGTGTTTCCTTTACGTATGTAGTTTTCTACTTGCTACAACCTGATAACCTCTTTTAACTTGCTGTAATTTTCCCAATGTTGCTCTTTTTCGATTATAGAAATTCCAGTAGTGAATAAGAATCCACCTTTCTCGTGAAACTATTTGGTCACCCCATTTTATATAAATATAATAAAATGGTCATAACAACATATCTTAGAACCATTCAGGTATTTTTCTCTATTAAATATGAAAGAAAACGAAAACCAATTTTGAGTGTAAAGTGTAAACCATCGGTGTCGTCACACAATGATATAAAAATCATCTAAATATGCTTTGCCATTTAACAGTTGAGCTATAAACACACGTAAATATACTTCAGGTATATTTTAAAATCATAATGTATTTATACATAATACAAGAATTTCTTCAATACATTAATTAGTAATGAAGATGACTATATAATATTAATGCTACTATATGAGTAAAACATTGAAGGGGTACCATTAATGCTGAGAAATTACTCATTATTGAACTGTAAAAGCTGTATCATATAACGTTAATGTGGAGTACAATACAAGTCTCGCGAATTTCGCATCGAAGGCTGAGCAGGCTGCCTCCGAGATATTGGGTTACTTCACCGCCAAAATGACACGCCATTATACTGAAATTCACTCCTAAAGAGATTTAATCAACGATCACGATACATGCTATTATAATTCGAAACGCTATAGAGATGGGTTCTTATTCATTTTCCAATAAAGCGGAATATAGGAAGTCATATTATTTATGTTTAATGTTTAAAACTTGATTTATTAAACAAAATTATTATTTTAATATAACCTTTTTATGAATGGCTTTCTGAAAGAAATAGAATATTAATAAGACTTATAATATTTTCTTATTATTTTATGAGAGTCATTGAATGACTCCATTGTAGGTCAGTAAGAGACATCATTAATTAATTACATGCTTTCAACCAATTTATTTTTATTAAGAATTCGCAAATTGATGACTGAAGACGTACTACAATACTGAACTTCAAGACCTATTTATTTAACGATAAATAAATCTATTACGCTTAATGATTTTATAATCCCAACGAAAACGATAAAGACCAGAACCCATGAAGTCAGGTGAGTATAAAATACTAGAGAACAAAACTCATGACAAAGATAATGTATCTCAATAGCCATATCCTGAAAAAGTTGCCAAATTCAAAGCCCAAACTGACCGTGGCCAGGTTTTTGTGTACATACAAGTTTCCGAACAACTCATAAAATCTGAAGAATTGATCAGCGCCGGCGCAGTTATTTATGATCCTGGGTTCTGTACGTTTAATTGAGTGATTAAGAAGACGTACGGTCGATTTTTTATGGCATTGTTTGTTTATTGATATTTCGTATTGTCAGGATCATGTATGATTTTTCTTTGGGTTTAACTTGTGTGGTTGTTTTTTACATTATTCTTTATTCTGATCTATCGTATCTTAATTCAAACTTACTACTTAGTTTTGTAGCAACAAACTATGTTATAATATAAAATATTTTTATCGATATCGTTTCTCAAGATGTTGTGAGCCAATTTATTTCTTTAATAACATCAAAATGCATTTCGATCTATTGCAGAGCAACTATGGAAATATTTTCAGATTAGCAACAGTGATAAATCATGACATACTGTAAGACTAAAACGGTATTTAAAGGGTCTAATTGAAAACCTTGCAACAATAAATTTACTCCCAAGACTTTAAATTAATGGAACAAGAATCATTCAAAATAGTTGATCATAAACATTAAAAAGGGAACCCGAAAAGCTAATTAGCGGTGGAATAATTAAAAGCGGACCGTCCTCTTCGCGGTCTTCACGCAAAAAGCTATCTGGCTTTCAGATTTCACTCCTCGTATTTCGAAAATTGTCGCGCTCATCTTTAACTTTGAATTCCAGACTCTTACCTTTTTAAAAACAACATAAATCCTTGACTAAACCATACCAAAACACACCTTAATACAACAAGCCCATGATTGGTTCTCGATTTTAATTTAAGGCGATGCGAAAATTAACCTCACCTCGATTGTATACCATCTCACCTTTGTGTAGAGCTTACTTCGTGTTGATTCGAAACGTTTCGCGTTGCAACATTGAATTATTTTCAAGATAGTTTCGGAGATATGGCGGTTGTGTTCAAAACAAAACTATTCGGCTTAGCAAATTGAGCTTTCCAATGGATTTGAATCTGGACTGGAGCGACCATAAAGGTTCGCCTTTTTGCTTTATCATTCTTAGATTATTGTTCGCGTGCACATATTGTAATTAGGTCTGGATAATATAAATACATTACAATACCATTGAGATTTTTAAATGAATTGGAGTTGTTCATTGGAAAGAGAAATCAGTCGTGTTTCAATTTACATTTTATAGTCTAGTGCTTAGCAGATTATTTGTTCCTTTGGTAAATTATGAAAAAAACTGTTTCCAAATTCCATCAGGTATATAAAAATAAGAACGTACTGTGCTCATTAATATTTGTATCAGTGCCGATGATACAGTAAGGAACGATACATGTTCGGCTCTGATCCTAATAAGATCTACTGCTAAGTCAAGTTAATCAAAGCTTTACGAAATAATTTCAAAACCTATACAATGGCAATCGTCAATAGCCCGAGGCAGTGAAACCAAAAGTGGAATGGCACAAATTTAAAATTGTAATAACTGCCAGCGACGTAATATTTGAAATTGAACAGAATGGCAACCGGCCTGGACCACTTATACTTTTTAATTTTATATCTCGATTGACCTTCGAAAATGGAAACGATTTAATGGGGCGGTTATATTAACGGTAAACTAACAGTTACCATAAACAAAAAGTGAGACATCTTGAGACGTCCTAAGTGCTAAGTGGGCACACGTGCTCGGTCCTCGGTTCGTTTCCCGGTTAAATTTAGCCCGACGAGGGGTGCAGGGACTAACGAAGCACCTTTTTATAGACGCGAGCATCCAGTTACTGTCTGAACTTCTTATATTTTAACAAGCGACTCATTTGAACTGGTAATATAATTTTATATGCTCTAAGCTTTTCGAGTTTTGAAATTCGTTTCATTTGACTCCTCAATGTCTAGTTGGACTATGGTATTGGGGTTAGTTACAGATTTTTAAGTAATTACTCTAATCAAGTGATGTGCTATTATTCAGGGATATTAAAAATGAATCTTTATCTCTTAAGCAAGTTATATGGCTATATCCTGCCAAACCCAAATTATTATTTTATATCTTTCCTCAAATATCCACGCCCTTGGCTAAGCGACAGATGCGAATTTATTACATTATTTTTACTTTTTAACCTAATAAAAAAAAATATCCGCGAAAATTAGAGTCATGGGAACCGCGAATGAGTCGCATGCGCATGGAATATGAACGAGCGATTTTTACATGATTTTCCAGTAAAAACTGCGAGGGGCGTAAGCGCTGCTTGCTTGGTGCTCTGTTGAATACTAAATGTATTATAAGTGCACAATATTTGCATTTTGGATTACTCGCCCGGGGCGATAAGGCGAGACGCGTTTGAGAACCACTGGTACCCTAAAGAAATTTCCTTAACACCCCAACGCCTGATAAAATGGTGAATAAAACTGGTTTTATAATATTTAAAATATATGTTATATATGTAATCCATTATCGCTTATTTCTTGGAATTCTCGAAACAATAGAACACCGTCATATCTTTGAACTGCTAATATATCTTTTCATTAATCGAAAAACGGGATCGACAACAACTCTTCGAACAATTCACAATGTTTTGCCGCTTTAGTATTTTTAACAATGTCTGCCTCAGAATAGTCCGCTAATATCTGTTCTAATAACCTAAAAACATTGTGAATCCAAATTCCACCAGTGCGTATTTACAGCACCCAGACGATTCCGAAAGCTCTCAAGATGGAAATTGATAATAACAGAACCAAGTTTTAGGTACATAATCAACAATTTCTACATTGTTAATCAAAGATTACAAATACACTAAACATACAAAGTAGCGATTGTAGAGACGAGCACGTCAAATACTGCTCAGTATGCGTTGAAGGCGGCAAGTTCATTGGTATTCGAAAGGGTTATAACCATTGCAACGACATCTATCACCCAACAATTTGCTTATCATCTTTTGGCAAAGATAATTTTAATAGGATAGTGACCCATGATTCGTGATAATCGTAAGATCCTGATTTTAAATGGTTACAAGTTTATTATATATCATATCATATTGTTATAATAAAGTTTCGCTAAAACGAAATGTGGAAGTTATTGTCAACTATCAAATTATTTTATTTTCTTTATATATATATTTATTTTATTTCTGTATCTCTTTTATATTTTAATATTTATACATTTTATTTCCTACAGACAACTGACCGAACTTGCCAACCTAAAACCTTTTTATTTTAAATCAACACAAGTGGTAAACGATACATTTCGCTGAAGAACATAACCCATCGAGCCACATCATTATGAAATTTAAACCGGAGTGAGAAATCTATAATTTCCATACTTAAACCGAACTTTTATTATACGAGGAAGGATCAAAAAGTAGTGAGCTTGAGATAGAATATATTGACTATTGATAACCTATTTTTTTTATTTTTTTACAGTCTCCGATTCTCTCTATACACCCAGTCCAGCGCTTTTTTAGGCTACAATTCCTTTAAAAAAATTTCATGTCGGTCCTGAAAAAAGCTATTTTCTATTCTGTTTCTCACTATTTTGGATTCCTCCTCGTAAAAATTTAATACACAAAAGATCTTTCCATCATGAAAGGTATCTTAAAATAGATTTTCATGAAAGTCGATCGGGTATTTGAATCTAAATGGATGGATGATTTATTTATTTTTTAAATTAAATTCTTAATAATCCTCGCACCAGTACTAATTTTATTTAGTCTGTGATCCAAAGAGTATATACATTAGGAAACAAACCCCACTTGTTTGTAGACCGATTGACATTACTTACTATCAAAAGACCCGTATCGTAACTCCTTAACCAATTATGGTATATTAAGGACTACTTAAGACTGTCTACGTGGTCTAATGACGGATGAAGCCACGGATATCTCGATAAAAACGGAAAATATAGTCTATTTGTTACTTTTCGTTAGGTCTTGTGCCACTCAGTTCTTTAGAGTTGGACACGATAAAAAATGTCTCTGTGTTAGTAGTCGATTTCTAAATACGAAAGCCCAAGTGACAGTTTTAGCCTGCACCTGCTGCAGATATGTTTTGATGAAGCAAGCAAAGTAGCATCTGTTTTAACATGACAAAGAAGTGCATGCAATTCATGAATTAATAAAATTGCAATCATTACTGAATTTTATAGAAATTATTGTAATTTTAGCCATTAAAAAATTACTCATCTACTAATATTTATATCAGAATGTCATGGGAATCTGTCCAGCTGAGTTCTAGTTACGCCATTATGTATTTAGTTTAGTTCAGATGCGCGTGCGACGAATATTCACATGAGATGTGAGCAGAATGACAAGTCCTAGATTGCGAATCGTGACAAAATATATCACTTTTATTATCGAAAAATACATCTCAACTGTACTTTAAACCTATTGTATTAAGGAAAAAATTACATAACAAAATATTTTATATCGATGCCCGTATCTGTTTTCATTCATTTTAAAACAGATCTCCCAAAAAAACAAACATAATTGATTAAACTTTCTTTTGTTTCCATTCTATTGAAAGTTGAAAGCATAATAGCAAAACAAATACTATAATTAATTCATAAAAATCTCGCGTGAAAATGTTTTTCCGACGACACGAATTCCTGGTAATCTCACCGACTTATTTGGGAGCAGACGGACAATGGTCGATAAACGAGTTTAAATCGTAGCTGGACGACGAGACGAGCATATCATTAAGAAACCAACGCTTTTGTAACCTCACAGAATAAAATAACAACTGCGACTCTATTACTAAAACAATAAATAACATTATTGAACAGCATAATTCACATAATTGCAAAAATAAAATTGTCAACTCCGATATTGAATTGACATATCTCGAAGTCAATCTAGCGATATCTAGTTTTTCAAACAGTACCCGGATTAAGGAACGCTCTGATAGTGTATTACTACTGGCAGATACTAAACTATGTCTGACGTTAATTGTAGCTTTTTTCTAAACTCCATTTGATGTAGATGATCATCGGCAACTGTGCCATTTCTTATATTCAAGAATGACAATGGTATTGTCGTTATGATTAAATCGATCGTTTTACTGAGACAATACTATAAATCATTTGGTGGCTTCGTTTTAATTGTACCATTAACTTAACATTATTGTATCAGTAGGACGGTTAAGATACTGCCAGATGTTTTCTTCGATAGCATCATAGAATAAATTCACATCTAATTAGATCAGTTTCCCTGTCTCAACATTCCAGGCAGGTTTCAAAAGAGAAGCGCGCCAACGTCTCGTAGCCATCTGTCACACGTCACGTGTGCACCTCCCCGCAACTCCTGCGCAACTAATTATAGCAACGCTAATTAATTAGGATGACACTTGCTACTTTTATTCTAAAGAATTACAATTGAAAAATTGGCAATTAAACTTGTTGCAACCGACGCATTACTTCGACAATTTATTAACGACAAATTGCTAATTGCCACGCTTCGTAAAGATCTCAGTACGAGGCAATACATTTAGATCTCAACAATGTATTCATAGTACTTAAGTGGAGCTGAGACATTGAGTAAACCACATATGAGGAATAATTTAAGAGTACACTGAACCCCAGACAGAACTTGATTCAGGATCCCCATACATAATACAGACGTCATGATTAAAGGACGTTTCATGATAAACTGCGAATGTGTAATGACAATTCATGAAAGAGTAAGGTCACACTATAACCAGGTTAACGTGTTAGAAAGAGACGTCATATCACACGTGAGGTATAAAAACCCATGGCCGTTGATTTTATAATTTATTTGTTACACATTTGTCGTTGCGTGAAGATCGAGAGATACATGTGCTTTTTGTAGACTAGTGGGTAATACGGATCAGATGTGATTTGAGGAATAATTTATGTTGTTTGTACAGCGGATGTCACCTTACTAGCTGTCATAAAGAAGCTTGTTACTGTAGAATATAGTTACGAGTCGGTAAGTGGACGCGATGCCGCTCGTAAAATACACTGCTCGGAAATGAAGATATTTCACGTGCCATGACTTAAAAATTTAAACTTTATTACGACTTCATAAAAGTCAACTGCCGTTATGTTTTTAACTATCATCATATTGTAAACGCTAACTAATCATTTTGCAATAATAACGAATAAAACTTCATTCTTAACATATTTTTCATTACACTTGAAACCAAAATAATAATATAATACATGGTCTCAAAGCATATTTAAGAACACTGTTCGTCGAGTCTCGTATCAAATAAAAAAGTAAATCCAAATCGGTTCACCCATTCAAAAACAATGACGACATGGACGGACCCAAAAAATACTTATAAATGTAGAATTAAAAATATGAATATAACTCCATTACAAGCAATGTGTTGTAAACTTTAATTGAAATAAATCGCAAATGGCTTTTAATTTAGCGAGTATTGTAGATGCAGAAATCCATCATGGCCGCATTAACGCGGGCAGCTCGCTCAGCGCCAACTGTCAAATCGACTCTTCCCATTACTCAAATCAGTTTGAGATATAGACCATCTTTTATCAATGCATCGTCGCGATGATTCCAATGATTTATAACTAATTATTACAGCTCTTGTTAATGTCATGCGTGAGACAGACGATTTGGGTTTTAATTTATGCGACCTGCGATTGTAGAGTCAATTTAGACAATAGCCTGATTTCGTTATTTAGTCCAATGGATATGTTATCCTTGAGTTACTTAACACTGGAAGAGTATCATAAACAATATGAAACATATATGATGATTCAATTCCCTTGTCCTAGTCGCTTGAGGTAGACATTCTGTGTATTTTCATAGATCATTGTGCCAACCTAATCTAATTGTTTGTTTGTCCAAAATTCTTTCCTGGTACTGTTATGAAATGCATTAAGCATATCAGTTTTCAGAAGGCATAAGATAATTCATATATGACTAGACCTCTGTATTTTTCCAAAATTAACCCAATGAAAAATTAACGCTATTAAAACTTTAAGGCAAATTAACTAAGTCGAAATATCTACAGTAAAGATCGTCATTACAAAGAGTTGAATGCCCTATGAAGGCGATTCTGACAGTTTAGCGTACCCCGGGTAAAATATAGCGCTCAGACGGTTGCCTGTGAGAGGGCGAAGGCGGGAGGGAGGTGAGGAGTACGCAAATAGCGACCGAGCAAAACAATGCCGTATGATATTGCAGATCAGTATGAGGACGGGCAAAATTTTTAGAATGTTTTAAATATGTCACAAGTAAACCAATAAACGAAATGGTTCAAGATCAGGAATATTAATAATAGGTTGTTTAGACAATCTAAAAATCGTGTCTATCTCTTCCTCCAACTTACTTAAATAAAACAATACAATTTGTAATAGTATAAAACTTCAAGTTTTGTTGACTTTTAGTAAGTAGTGAAGATATAAAGCCACGCTACGCAATAAAAAATTAGACACTTACTTTTAATTACTTAACATGATTAAATAAATAAGGATTAAGTTTCTTTACGTATTTTGAACTATGCGTTTAAAAATACTCCGAATAAACGTTTAGAGATTTCTGTTGTGAGGTGAAGTCGAAGTTTATTTTATTACAAACGAAACGCGAAATTTAAAACAATACGCTTTAAAATATTTCCATCGCCATTATTTAGAGAACGCTCTAACAAATTTCGAAAGGCAACTTTTGTTTATTTACAAAAATTTATAACGGGACAAAGAAACATGGACGGTAGAATACTGTGGTTCGTTCACACTAACGCAGTTAACGATAAACGCCTCTTAATAAGATGACGCATTCACGTAGCTTTGTGATTGAGAGCATGCATTTACCAGTTTACCGATAATAAGAGTTTCACGAAATAATATATAAGGTACTTTAAAAAAACCAAATTTATTTCTTACCTCCCATATACCAATTTATAGTATTGTAAATTTAATATTTTCATTTAAGTTACCCATGATACTGAATTATCGATACCAGAATTTGATCAAGATTATATCACGAAAAGAAAATGAAATTTGACAAGATCCCAAGTCCATTAGACTTTGAGAATGACGCCTATGTGTAGTACATAGTTTTGCATTGTGACTGCGCCTTAAGAACCCACAAACGAACGCGCGACAGCCGCTACACTAGCTATAAATAAATAATGCGCCAACATTTTATTATTATCATCATAGCTGAGCACGTGCGCCTTCCTAAGAGACGAACTGAGAGCTGGCGACGTAGAGACGACACTCATGTTTGTTGTTTACGTCGACATTATAAATAGGAATCATGCGTTGACCTTTATATCGAAATTTAATAACAAAATCATCAATAACGGGACGAAAAAAATGGACCATCTTTTAGCCGTCAACCTCTAAACAACCTAGCAAACAAAACATTCATTTGAAGACAGATCTATATTATATTTTTTGTTACACGCACAATACTGGCAAAACTTTATAATTTTTAAATGAAGCTCTTATTAATCTAGTTATTGTAAAATAACTCATATTAAATTGACATAAATTATGAAAAAACTAAAGGCTCATTAGCAGTAAACCTTGAAATAAAACTTATAGTAAAAACTATGGGAATCTCATACAATAATCATTCATTGTAACATAACGTTCATAAGCTTTAAATGATCTGTAACAATGTTTATAAACTTCGGGTTGTTGAGTTCGTAAGTGCTCATAATCAACATTATTTTATCGTGAAACACAATTAGAAGATCGTTAGCTTTACTATTTGACATTAATATGAAAGATAATTAAGATATGCAAATCAGTTGATTCAGTTATAATAGCTTCCACAAACAAAATGTGAGTTAAGTTAAAAAAGGAAGATTGTTACCAGAGGCAAGATAAAGTTGTAAATAAACTTAATTTTGAAGTTTAATTTGGACGTACAGTTAACACAGGTTGTTTCAATAACATTAAGTTTGCCATGAAAAATGTTCAACATATTTATGAGCCTAATTAGTGGTGGAAGGCAAGAGAAATAAGATCGCAAGCGCAGAAGATGCGGTGAGTATTTAATGTCTAAACCAATAACGACCCATAAAATAGAGAATTAAGTACCAGCAATGTATTTCAGAGATACTAAGATAATCCAGAATGTTTGTAGCTTAGATCTTTCATTGGCGTGGTGTTTTGTTTTAACGAAGTAGATTATTATGTGATCACTTTTGGCAAATAGTATAAGATAGCCCATCCTGGTAAATATTGTAGAAATGGTTATTTTCCTAGAGCGATTCAGATCATAAGCTGTCGAGGAGTCTGTCACCGACATGAATTTCCATTTAGTATTTCTTAAGTAATCTGTTTCTCAAATAACTGACACAAAATTCGAGTATATATCCCAAGTCGTCTCACACATTGAGAAATTTGAAAAAATTATAATTCTTCCCACTAGTGCTACTTCAACGATTTCAGCGTTAAGAATATCTTCATTTACAACACATTATTCCTCAAATAATATTTATAGTCATTTTTATGTCTCATTAGTAGTTGGCACATGTGCGCCGTCTAATTATCCTAGTAGCTATACACAAAGGTAGTCGCCTCATTGATTATTATTTTAACGGTTAATTAAAATTTGATGGCCACTTCTACCACATTCATCTTCGACTCGGTACATATTACTACCAACTACTTGGTAGTAAAATATTGAAACTATATCTAATGTTACATTGAAATTAGACTTTATAGCGACGGGACAGGTTATATTTTGGTTTGATCCTGTATGTTTGTAAGACTGTTCGCAGTACAATTGCTACAGTGAGTGTCGAGACTTGGCGTCAATAAAAATAATCGTAAAATTTGCCTCAGCAGCGAAATGAACTTCAACAGTTCTAATTTAAGGTTTATTATCATTTGCTTTTTTTCGTTTAGCAACATTGGTCAGACGCGTGAAATAAAAATCATGCGTATGCACACATTCGTTAAGAATTGACACTTATTAAAGGGGATAATTTTTTTTAATTGGCATGACGACATCACTTTATTTAGCGACGGCTGCCACTTGTACCGTGACATTGGTTGATTTGGAAATTCCTTTTGTTGACTTCACGTCAATCATTTTGACACTCTTTTGTTGGTTGTTAACATGCTTTGTTTTTGCCTCTTCAAAGAGACTTCAAATGATTCTTATACAGACCTTAATTACGACCCTCTTGATATTATCTTTATTCATTCTCCACTCAAGATACTTGATAAGGTTTTTGTTCTAATTATAATAGAAGGAATCTCAAATATTCACAGCTCAAAAGCCAATTTGAACGTATAATTAAAGTGTTCATTTTGAAATCCCGTCTAATACCTTCAGAGAAGAATTTCTCATCCGCATTTTTAACCTCGATCTAAAATTATATTTTTAATTTAAACTTGTACGGGCCGGGCGTGCCAAATCTGACGTGTCATTAGGTATAAATAACTTTAAGATAATTGAATACATTCGTATACAGAAGTCGTTTAAATGAAAAACACAACCGTTATCGATGAATACAAGAAACATTGTGAGCAAATCATAAGTTGAACCGTTCCAAATTCAAATTGCCCGATTCGGATTTGGAATCGAGTGCGATTGGCCGCCGAGCGCGTGACCAATCGCTAATTAGAAAATGTGTTCGCCGTTGTGCTTTTACGGAAGCCGATCGGTGTTCTGTAATTAAACTTTTAAATCTAATTCGAAATTTAAATTCAAAAGTGCTATTTCTACTTCTGGTGTTACAAGAGCCATGCTTTATAGGATATATTTTATAGTTACTGCGAGAAAGTGCAGTAGCTTAATGTGTGTATTATAATATAATTTATTTCTATTGAATTTACTTTGATCAATAAAAATCTGTGAATACAGAATATTGATTACATATAAAATGAAACCTCAAAACATTTACATGATAAAATTAATTAAATAATTGATACAAATCCATTACTTTTAATTACATTAGAGGTATTTTCAATTTCGATTCGTTTATAAAAATTGTATCCTTCCGCATATCGTTTTAATCTTGGATCAATTAAATTTAATCTTGATAATGACTTGTTGATACCATTTTTTCGTTCAGTTTCTAATTAATTTTAAAACATAAAAGTAGAAATGCAGTCAAATCACAATAAAAATGTTGATTTGTCCATATCACTTCATTTAAGGTCGTACTATCCTTATATTAATTAAATAGTTTCGCAATAAAAATCCCCATAATAATATGATAATATCTCATTATCAATATTTGCCATCATTGTTGAGTTAAGAACATTTAATATAATATAATCCATACTTTTTGCTTAAAAACCAGGCGATAATTTTTCATTTTTTTTGTAAACACTAACTTAAATGCCACTTAATCGTTAACGATACTTAAATCAGATTTAATTATAATTAAGTAATGCTATGAACTTATTTATTTTAAATTTCCAGCATTCAGAATTTATAGACATTTATTTATAACATCAAGCGTACTGCAGTTAATGGACCATCTCTAAATAATTAGTACCGGGTTGTAAGAACTCTATAAGACATGTAAAAAATTTTGTTGGGCATTCGCATGTAGGGAAGCACGTAGCGTGACATTAGGGTCGCCCCGCGGCGCCATTTGTTGCAGACCAGAGATTTCCGTTCAGGACCACCCCGCGTCACTTCCGAGACATGACGTAAAAATACTTACGATTGTATAATAGCGGAATCAATTGTATAAGTGATTCGGATTAGAGTTTTGTCGAACATAGAAATTAGCTTGATGAAACTTAATCCCCGTGAAAACAACAAACAATTATTACATTTTTAATTTCCTGATGCCAAATATTCTTTTGCACTTAATATATATATACTTATTTATACTTTATAAATAGTATAACATTTAAATTATACAGAAAAATATGAGTCTGGAAAGTGATAATATTAGATATGTTTTAAGGATGTACATAAAAGCCAATTTTTTTATTTGTTTTTAATTGGATTCCCTTTAAAAATAAATATAGTATCAGTTTAATAATCAAACTTTCATAGCATATACTATGCATATTACATAAAAGTTAATGTTATCTGTTCTTAGGCTATATCAAATAATACCTTATTTCATTAAGCAGACGTAAACTTTAACACACAAATGTAAAAATGTCATAGATTATACCTGTGCCAAGAAATATTTTTCATACATTTACTCAATCCATACAGCTCTAATAAAGACATGGACCACCTACAGTCGCGCGTGCTTCGTGAAATGGAACGCAGCGGGTTCTACTCTCAGTGTAATTACATCCTTTGTTGATAAATAGAGAATTCTTAAGCGCTTTGATATCTTCAATTGGTGAAATCTTCTACAATGGATAAATTTTTGATTACGTTTTTCATAAGGTATTGACTTCTATATCATTCAATCCATTTTCTTTAAAATTTTAGAACGATTTTCAGTTCAGATTACTATACATATTGTATCTAATGGTATTGTGGAGACATAAACTAAAGCGTGTTTCCTTGTACTTGGTGTTTCAATAGGTTTTAATTTATTTACAATTATCGAATCACGAAAGTAAGGCTCATCCTATCATAGGTGCTAAGCCAACCACCTGATATCATTAGTCATCAGTGATGCGCTGTCGATCTATGTATTCTTAATTTGATAGTTTTTGTACTATTACGTTAATAAATTTTAAAGAAATATAATAGTATTAAGGTAACGACTACTTCAGATCACAATGTAAACAAATAAGTGAGCACTTAAGAAATTAGTTTTTGTCTCATATTTACTAACGATATTTATAGCAAAATATATCAACTATAAGCCGTATTAGCCTGTAAAAGCGGTAATAACAAATATTTCTAATAAAGGAAATAATTATAGAGCACGCCATGACAATAAATTACGCGGCATTTACGGCTAATTTATTAATAGAATTATTTGCGATTCTCAGGAGTCGTAAATACGGCTCGGTGTGGCCAGCGTTGTCGTAAAATTTGTTTCAACGAGATTGGCGAGCGGGCAACCAATGGCCGCACGTTCGAAATTTAAAAGCGACGGTTTACGAGCGGGCGGCGTCTTCGTTTTGCCGCCAAAACTCTATAGCATTATTGGGTCACGTTT
>JAOSYY010000007.1:663614-689914 GCA_025727935.1 Hebomoia glaucippe
GAAATTATTCTAATTTTGAAAAGGCGTAGATGTGGCAACTTTATAAAACGAGACACAGTCGAATAAGTCGTTGACCGTTAAAATTCACTAACTTTAGTTTTAATTAAGGGAATTTATGAAACAATCGTATGTAAAGTTGGCGAGAAATACTACGTAATAAAGCAGTCAGGGTAGACGGACTGACAGACTGATATATGCGTACACGCAGGACCGACTGCGCAACGCCTGTACATAACCAATGAGATTTTGCCGCATTGTTAGTTAGATAAATAAAGACTTGCGGGACGGAAATTTACAAATTTTAAAAATAAATGATGTTTTTTTTAAATTAAGTGACATTTTTAACAATTATCCAGCAATACTAAACAAATTCATGTCCTATAATAAAGAAAAAGAGCTAAAATCTCGATAAATCCAATCATCCCAAGGTAATAGAGACTAGATTACATTTATTTTGACAATTGTTTTTACTTCTATAAAAACACTTCCAAATAACTGGCATTTAAAACGAAAAATCTTGTGATCAGTTGGTCTGTTAAATAATACAAAAAACAATTTCCCTTATTTCAGGCTAATGTGGAGTAGATGTAACTGGTAACCCAAGTGTATTGTCGACACCGTGACGAATCCGTGACGAATTGCGCTCTATCCGGGATCAAATCCCGTCTTTGTCCCCTTATTTTTATTATTGCTCATACCCCAATGCTCTTAAATTATTCATTGTGTGTTACGTTTTGTTCTTTTGTAAAAATTGCAGGACATTTTTCTATTTTTTCTCGCTGAGAAACAATTTTTTGTTTTTGTTAATATCTTTTATCATCAAAAATAATAGAAATCGTTTTTAATCTGTTCACATAAAAAATCTAATAACAATATCTATTTATTTAGCTTCATGCTGTTTAATATTCAAATTCAATTTCTATTTAAAATTACCAGTAACAACAATATCAACCTCTTACCAATTTGATTAGGAAACGTCATCTGTCAAATTTCCCGCTAGTAATCGTAACCTAAAGAATTCCTACCAATTATCGTAAGCCCCATTTTCTCAACGGGGCTCCGTGGCAATTGGCATCCATCAAACGTCAATGGCAGACTATAAAAAATAAATAAAATATCAGATTGTCGCATGAAAACCACTCGTGAAAAGAATCCACCAAGCTTTTGTGAGACGTTCTATATTCGCACTGCTGGTATTTATTTTAGAAGGTAGAATATATTTCTTAAGCTTGATATAACATACGATAAGTTTCATCTTACGTCTTGATATATTTAAGTTTAAGTCCATGAAGGCAATATATTTTATTATAAACTAATAACCATGTCTAATATTCTCTGTAATTATTCTTAAATTATATTTATTTTAACAAAAATTTTTCAAAATGGGCGAATTATAGCTCGCTTTTCTCTTACTGAAACTTCTGTGGATCTTTGAACATCCTTAAATATATTTAAGTGGCAAAACCTTAAAGGTTTTTCTAAATATATAATTTATTAAATTAGTTGCTTTTTCGATCCTTTTTTCACCGTTTTGTGATTTCGTCCCCAGTTTACCGTAGTGCGTTTACGCCCGAGCGCTGAATGCCACAAAAGATAATCGCGTAGGGGGCTGTAAAGAAACAATTTTCCGACGCTCGCCGCCGGGGGAGCGGCTTATCCCCAGTACATGATAAAAATACAATATTTTCCCTTAAATATTCCCTTTAAAACTCACCGCTTTGAAACAGTTAACAAGTTTATTTTTGATGTATTGATTTCAGTGAAACATTCTTGTTGTGGGGTCTTTATATAAATTGAAATATTTCTTTCCTCTTTTACTTTATTAGTTTTAATTCTACTGTAGGTAATATCATTAAAGATATTATAAAGCACGAAATTATGTTCCGTTATGTTATAAATAAAATTCACTGATATTTCAAACAGAACATTTTATTGTTTAATCCGTTCAGAAAAATAATATAAAATAAAATCACAATGACATACAAGATGGACGTACACCAAATAGCAATAATATACATTACGAGTTAGATTTAATTGAGAAAATTCAGAACATCTACCGCGTTATAATCTAAAACCTAACTTAGACAATCAACTACATATGTTAAAACTCATATACAGACAAAATAACTATCATTACTCCCGAACCAACCAGAATAAGAACTGTATTAGTTATGGCTGTTAACAATCTGTCAAATAATATATAACACAAACAAAACAATCAGTCTCAACGCCCAAAAATACCTTAGCATTAAACAAAACGCGACTCCAATCAATTCTGTCAACTGTCAGTCGTCAGATGTCTATGGTCGCAGAGCGCCATCTTTGCGCAGATCGACGTCACAGAATTGATCGGACAAATCGATGTCCAATCCGATTTAAAACTGTTCAATCGTGTTCCAAAGAGGCTATGCAATGTACAAAAATACAGCAAATCATTTAAAATTCATCTCGGCTTAATTCGCGGAACAGATTGTGTTTATTACCGAAGCGCCTACTTCTAACGCACATACATACAATTATATAATATCCGATTATGATAATCGCTCGTATTTACATTCGATACTCGCAATAGTTACGTATCGATTACTAACGAGTAAATGGCAATCGATTCATAATGGAGTTAATTATATCTAGCGTATACTGAGTACGTATTTCCATTCAACTACCTACGTATCTATGTTTTTAGTGCATCTCCATTAACGCAATTTATCGGCTATTTACGTAACTGTATTTATTACTAGCCAAAAAGTTTAGCAACTACCACCTTTAAAATCAATGACAATAATTTAAAAATCTTAATTAAAACTTATATCACTTAGGCAAGTTAAAGTTGTGTTTTTACGTATACTTCGTTTTCAAATAGTTCTCCGAATATCCTAATTAAATTAAACTAAGCTCAGTATGTAATCGTCGTCGCAAGAAGAGTTAGAGTCCCTCCGAGTGAGAGAAGAGATAGAAGACTTATGTAGATTATTTTCTAACAATTATTAGTATACACATATTACATCCAACGTTATACGTATGTTTTAGTTAAATCGTATACATAATTCAGCGCAAAAAATATCCGATCGGCGCTTCGTCGTCAGACGAGATCGGTTATGAAATGTCAAATGGCTCAAGTGAACCATGCACCATTCGCACCCAAAAACACCCCTTCACTGTCATTTAGAATGTTGTTCAAAAAAATTCAATTTTAAAAATCTCATGTAAAATTCAAATTTTAAACTTTACAGTGGAAAAGGGTTGGCCAATTGCAAAAACGAAGATTTTTTCTAAACTTAATCTAGCGGAAATTCCTTAGGCTTCGTCACGAAGCCCTCGGAAGGTCCGTTCACAAGCGAGGGAGGCGGGAAAAACTAAAATGCGAGCACCCCTCTATAGACTTCGTTTTTGCAATGGCCAAACTAAGAACAGGGGTGCACGAGGTAACTCGTTGTCGAGTTGGGTGCTAGCTGGGGATCGCGCCTCTGAATGAGATGGGTTTTGCTATAGGGGGTACTCACGACGTCCGGGGTGGAGGCGCCGTCGTGACTGCTGTCCGGCGCCGAGCGAGGCTCGCCGTTGGAGTCTGGCGGGCGGGCGGACTCTCGCTCGTCGATCACCAGGTCTATGGGCATCTTGCCCTTCAGACAGCTGATGTAGCGATGGCAGAAGTTGTCGCAAAGCTCATGTACCTGCGGACGACGCATCACTGTTAGGTACGTAGGTCATACTCTCCTTGACGAGGTCTAGGTTTAGTCTTCATGGCAAACAAACATTTTTTTTTCATAATAGTTGGCTACCGAAAGTGATACCAAGACTTGTGCATAGTACCTACATAATAAGTAAAATTATTCTTTAAACTGTCTAGCGGTATACGCATTGCATTTGCTATTACAGTTCGAATCCTAAAAAAAATCTACATAAAAGTTCTTAGTGAAACACGAAAATATCTGACTGCGAAATGCTCCATTATACTAGAGAACTTATACTAAAGTACATTTTTGGTAGTTTATAATTCTTTTTATAGCACCACTAGTGTACAACCTAACCTGCAAATAGATGAAGAATATTTTATATTACACTATTGATTATAAATAAGATACAATTATAATTGAACAGTAGGGATAATCTATATAAAGCAAGTCCATTTATGCCCTCAGGCCTTAAGAGAATTAATACTTAAATTGGAAGTAATTTAAGCGCGAAGGTAGAGGTATAATTTGAATACGTATTTATAAAGATCAACATGTATAAATAAAATCTTTTTAACCTGTTTTAAACAAGATATTTTTTTATGTTATGTAAAACATTATCTTTCTCTTTAATTACAATAATTTTATATGATAAAAGATTTAAATTAGTAACTCTGTTGGGCCTTCATATTAAAGTTAGTTTGAACAAGCATTTTCTGGCCAATCCCCACTGTCATTCTCATACTGTGTTACAAAGTTCAGCGACACCAGTTGAATGCACGAACATCGAAATACGACCTTTAAACTAATGTTAGTATACAATGCTTAAACAAAAACACAATAACAATAGAAACAAAGGGAATACATTTGGACCCAAGGCGCAGACCAACTGTCGTTTTACACACTGTAGTAAAAACTCGCTAAGAAAACAAAGTTGACACGATCTGTAAAAAGCATGTATTTAAATTGGCTGAAAGTCAAAGATAAATAGAATTACCGCTCAAAGATTGAAAGAAAACGTTATTTTATAACGGTTTACGTTTAGAGAATTTGTAGCATAGTCTGATAACAAATTATTGATTATTTCATATTTCTCATATTAATTCCATTGTATTTTCAATTGTTATTATATAAGAGATGTATTTATCAAATTATATTTATTAAAATACAGTAATTGCAATCTATATCAATCTATCATTAAAAAAAATTAAACACCAATAAAATTTGACCTCAAACGAACGCATATTAATCCAGTCAAGACCTTATAAATTTTCATGGCCGTAATTAACTTAAAAATTAACATAGAACTATAAAAACGCTAACGAAATTCTTAGACTCGGCGAAAAGTAATAAAACGGCAGGTGACTCGTCTATTTGAAAAAAGGACGAATCGCGTAAGCGGATTTGAAAATAGAACGAAGCACCGGAAACGGGAACAGTGCAGCCGTTGACAGCTAATTATGTTCTTGTATCCTAACTTCCCAATCGACAGCTTTTTCTAATTTAAATATGTATAAAAACTTTACACATTTTAAATTTTGACGGAACGCTACGTATTTTAATTTAATATAACTTGTACAAAAAAGTGATGTTCCTTAGAACTTCTTATATCGCTAACATCGATAACCCATTTTTCAAATATTTATAAAAAAATACTAGCTACTGATAAACTACATCTTCTCTCAAGCTCTAGTTACGAGTCCAAGAAGTTGAGTTTTATAACGACCTCATATTTGGCTTTTATTGATGCATGACAAAACAACAATTTTAAAACTGCTCAACTTACATATCAATTATGTTCCTTTCATTAAAAGACAAAAATATTTTAACTATTGTAAAAAATGTCTTAATTTCAAAACACCTGATTTCTCTAGAGGAATCTCATTTGTTATACCTAGTTTTGGATATATTTGTCCAACATAGAAATCAAGTATAAAAGTAATAATACCTGTGCATCAAATACATAACATTAATATTTCGTTCAAGAAGCACATCTAAAAGTGCTTTATTTCTTAAGAATATACTTAAAACGTATTCCAATAATCTCCTCCGAAGTACGTTCAGACAGTGACAAAGTTTGACATCGTAACTCTTTCAATATCCAAATTCGGATCAGCCATCCAATCAATTTATAAACAACATAACAACCAGTCGTCGCAGCCAATAATAACTCTTAAATATAAATCTAAAGTGCCATTATCGCGTGAAAACATATGATGATGAGACGCTATGGGCAAACTGTTGATGTCTTTAATGAGATATTACGACATTCCCAGTCCCGAATCCGAGACGATTATCGTTACTAACATCAAAACTCTTTCCAGAAATTTAAATTTAGAATACGGATTGAGACGATAATAATTATGGTTCACGATTCCAAATTCAAATGTTTGAACCGATGATTATTCTCTATGGTACAACTGCTAATAGTAAACAAGATGGTGGGCGCTAAGCTTATATATATTCGATATTTAACTTTATTATATACTTTTTAAACTTGTTGCTATTTATTATTATGATCATTTGTTTAAATACAAATCCTTTTTAATGTAATTTTGGCAATGAAGTGAAAAACAAATTAATCAGTATTTATCAGCGATCAGAGGACCATTACAGTAACACAGATATGCAAGGAATTATTTTTAAAGTTTTCAAAGAGGGCTGTCAGAGCGCCAAGGCGTGGGCCGGCCGATATCTGTGCCACGGTCGGTGTGCGATTAAAAGGGTTTTTTGTAATACCTACCCACTTCCCGCACTAATGCGGCTTGCCTAGGGTTGCCTTGTCGAGGTTAAACATATACTTTAAACGAGCAATGCACGGCTCAAGCGGTAATAATGATATTTTCTTTTAGCGTAGTATTTATTTGACAAATTTATTGAGATAGGAGTTGTATGAAAAACGAGGTATTGAAATAAAATCAGTACATACCTAATCTCGTAGAATTTTCAAATTAATGATATTAGTGCAAGTAAAAGTCGGTTGAAAAGGTGTTATTTTAGAATTTTGAACTAAAATAAATACTAATTTTAAAACCACGGCTAACAAGACAGAAATATTTTAACGAATTCTTGTTTAGTTTCAGTAGATCCAAGATTGCCTAATTGTTACCACTTTAACTAAATGAAGACAACCCTAATCTAGTGACTAGTAAGTGTGACCAGTGTTAATTGGATTTTTTTAAACCAGTTCAGTTTTCATACTGCATTATGACATCCGAAAATTGTTTATTTATTTTGGTAAATACAACATATAAAATGTTTCACAATTTGTCATCTTATATTTTATTTTTGTGTCTTATTCAATTAATTTTATTCATGTTTTCCGTTACTAAATCAAACCTAAAATAAAATCTGACAGGTCACATTAATAATACACGACACTGATTTCAGTATACTCGTAGTCTAAATGCAAAATTCTTAATCTAAATATGATATTTTTGTTATTAGTAACAAACTATATTTTAAGTCTGACTTTTTCGGTCGAAAGTCGAGTTTTGAACTTTCATTAGTCTTTAATGGGGAATATTGTTCAATCGTCCCAATAGAACCGATATCTTTATAACTTAAATATAATATTTTTAAGTAAAAATAATTATTAGCTTTAAATAATTAAATTTATATTGTATAAAATTCAATGCCATCCAATTTTTGCTATAAACGCCTCCACCCAACCTTCAGTCAAAGCCTTCACAGAACAGAGTGACCAGGGAACAATAAAAATTCCATGTGACTAAACCTATGTTCGTACGGTTATAAAAGTTATTGTTGCGTCATAAAGAGGGTCCCAGGTTCGAGGCCCGTAAACTAACAAATCTGACCTACATCGTAAATCACTTAACCACATTGTTACAGATAACATTTACGAGTAACTAACATAATATAAAAAGCACGGTTTAGTTTTAATGATCACTACTTATTATATGAACGGAAGAAGTGTTTTAAGGACATTACTTTTTATGGAGTAAAAAATCACGACTGTCTAAAAATACCAGAAAAGAATTCAATATTATCAGGCATTGTGTATATTAAATAGGTAATTAATATTTCATTACATCTTTTTCATTTGAGGCCCTGGCGCAAAACGCGGTGTGTTATAAGTTTGAAGTGTGTATGTCTGTGGCATCATAGCTCCTAAATAAATAAGCCAATTTTTATGCGTTTTCTTGTTCGAACGCTGATGTGAACGAGATGATTCTTAACAAGATGTTGCCTGAAGATGTGTTCAGAAGTTAGATGGCTCTATGAACTCATTAGCAGATGTGTTTGTTTTTCTTTTGGTACGATATATAGGTAGACGAAAACTGCCCTTTAAAAATTTTATTTACAAAACTAGGCTTCTGCTAGCGTTTCTGTCGATTTTGTAACCCACTTCTACTTGTCTATCATACCATTTTTGGGTAAATTTATTAATCTATAATTATTTTATGTATAAAACAATATTGTATGTATAAAAAAAATTAAAACTATTTGCATAAATTCAATAAATGTATAGAGACGCGATTTTTACTGATTTATTATATGTATCGAAGATATAATGAGTTCACTGAGTAAACTCACAAAGGTGTCAATAAACATAATCAGTTATGGGAATGTTACTTGCTAAGTCTAATTTTGTAAATAAATAATTTAAAAGACATATTTATGCTCGTGTGCAACCAATGCAGCCTAAGCTGAACTGTATACGTTATGATTCATCCTTTACATCTAAGGCCAACTTAAATTGGAATTTATAGTAGACGAATCTGTCCACTTCTACTTATCTCACTAAATATAAATATTTTTTTATAATGTATAATAAAGGCCATAATATATTGTGATTAACTTTCAGCCAATGCACCTGAACAACCATTTTATAGCGTTTTATCGAACAATTCTTCAATGCGATTTTTTTATTTCTCAACCGCTACATACAATACAAATCGGTTCGGCCGTTTCGAGATTAGCGCGAACATAAACAAAGAATAACAGACAAAAATTCTAAAAATCCTTGTTTTGGGTTCTATTGTGTTAATAACGTCTCTCAATAATAGTTTTTCCCAAATATCTTAAATGTACAGACACCGACCAGTTATATTTTCATTATATTATAGATTTGTTTAATCCAAGATTTACCTTTAACTAGTTTTGTAGCTAAGAAAGGATATTTTTGTACGTTAATTTTTGTCTTGTAATATTACATCCTTAATAATGTAATAATATCGTAACTTTAAGATTTTTAAAATTTGAACATAGGTAAAAGAAAAGTTTATCTATTACTGAAAACGCATTAGTATATGTTTTAACAAGGTAGGTAAGGGCGATTATAATTCTTTCTTACAATGAAAAAAAGAAGATGACACATGGGGCAAAATTATGCTGGCATAACAACCTACATAACGTAATTTAGGGTACATTCGTGTACATAAAAACGTAGCGTAGACCAATCAGATCGGCTGTGACAGGCCCGCCGGCGGCCATCTTTTAAATTTCGAATTTCGAACATAAATCAAAAATGTTATTGGATATTATAATGTTGCATTGGTTGGATTTTTCGTGACGCGTATGAATGTTAAGTGAGTTTTTTTCCTCGTTTAGTTATTAACGAAATAAATGTGTATTTATTTAAATTTTTATTTTTCCTATTATAAATGTATATACGTTTTTCTAGGCTTGCTTAACGGCTATATAAAATTGAGTTGTAATGTATGAACGACTTAATCGTTTTAATTCATCATGAATATGACTATTATATATGCACTACCCCTTACTAATACAATGTCTTACAAAGATTGAGTTTTCAAAAAAAGTCGTTGAAGTTGTTGCGTAGGAAATTCACACTGTCATAAACATCATCCATGACATATCAAATATAATAAATTCAAAGCGTTTTACCCGTATTTAATTGTTAATATCGAAAAGCAGATTTTTTGCGGCCCAAATCCCATACGCGTCGCTTTATATCTCATCTTAGATTTTTTATATGAAAAAAAGTCCCGTTAGATAATGAATTCATTTCCGTTTCATTAAACATTAGAAGGTTCTTTGTAGTATTAAATGTATTAGATTAAAAGTAATTTTATACGTTTTTATTCAGCGTTTGTTCGGATTTCTAAAAAAAATAAGGTAATCATGGCCACCGCAAAGCGAATCCAAATTTTTATCTGTTTGTACAAGGGTTAGAAGTTACAATGGTCGAACAAAAAGCCTAACGATTCAACATTAATATCGATCATAAAAAGTTCTGTTACAACAAGTTAAAAAGTTTATGTCCTACCGACATTGAGCTCTCATTTCAAAACAATCTGTACATTTTATGTTATTATTTCTATGCATAAACTATAGATATTACCTAAGTGTAGGTACTGTCGTTCGGAAACGGTAATATTACTAGAAAAAGTTGGTATACAATGCGGTATAACGAGTGTAACCCGATCTGAATCTGGCTGGAGGGCGAGATAAAAGCCATTAAAAGAAATAGCCGCGTTCCAAATTCAAAATATCGAGCGCAGGAGTAGTTTGAAGCGTATGCTATTACACGTATAGAGGTAACGGTTTTGTTATAGATATTATTATCGTTCGAATGAATGATTTAGTTCAAAACTAATTAGATATTCATTTCATTAGCACACAAATAAAACTTAAAAATGATAAAACAAAAATAAGTAAACAACAATTTATTGAGGATTGATTAAATTGAAATAGATGGCGCTACATTAATTTTAACATAATAGTCTAATTATAATATTTAAGCCATTAACACAGCTATTATACTAGATTGAGTGATGGAAACAAAGACTAAAGTTTTTGTTTACAGAGAAAGAGAAGGACAAACGTTCAAGGACAAAGATATCATTTGATTCAGACACTTCCACCAAATTGCCAAGATTTTCTATCAATAGTGGTTTAATTTTTTATATATAATATAATATTTTTAAAATTATATAATAGAAAATTGCCCCAATGACTAAATTAATTAAGAAATATCTATGAAACAAATCAAATTAACACCGACCTGCGAATAGTGCTATGTTCGCTGTAATGGGGAAACCGTTACTCCATAATATATTAGCTTCGTGAGGCAATATCATACCGGTTCATAATTAATATCCCCAATTAATATTAAAAATACGAAATTATATTTGTACTTTTGTCTTATCATACCTAGTCTACAATAAAAACATAATATGTGAGTAGCATTAATAAACCAAACAATTCTAAAATAATTTAAAAAATCGAAACTTGTCATGTTATTTTAAACCGTATATGGTATAAAAATCGATTATATTTAATATATATAGAATTTCATTCGATTTAAAAAAGAACAAATTTTAAAATTTTGACTCCAAAACCGGTCATTTAGAATGGATATGTTATCTCTTTTCGATCGATGCGAGTGGATAATCTATATAATACTGCCAGGTGATCCAAAAACAGGTTCCATAATGTATTCCCTTGTTAAATATAAGACACTTACTTTTTCTAATTCTAAGAGGTGAAACCGTAGGACTTGAATAGCTTGCACCATCTGTAAAGAGAGTAAATATTAGTTTCAACCCATACAAACCTATATTCATATTATACATACTTATTTCTTATATTAAATATGTGAAAGTAAGTCGTTGTATTCCCTTTACACTTAAACAACTGACTCTATTGCGATGAATTTTGGTACAGAGATAGAATCGATTTTGAAGAAGGATATGGCGTATTTTTGAAGCTAAAAAAGCCCGTAAGACGTATAGGAAGGCATAGAAGATACACTACTTGCAAATAACTTCACTCTATGATATTATATCGTGGTATAGGAGTTATAAATAATACATAACTGGTATATGCTATAATGCTTATTGGTATAAAATATATTGTACAATAGTATAATAAACTTCAGACCTGCTATAGGAACTATGTATACTCGCTGTATATCAATTGGTTCTGTTCTAATATTCGAATTTATATTTAGTTTATATTTTCGGCCATGGCAACACAATAAGCTACGCGACAAAGGAATTTAAAAATCATATTAAGAATCCAGATATTTAAACCTTTTATTGCTTGCAAAAGTGTACAATTTTAATGTCTATTGTTTAACTATTTAAATTCGATATAGAGTATTAATTTTATTAACAATTTAATATAACTTATCACAGAACATAGGATCATCTATCGATATTATTATGTACAACACTAGTTAATTAGGTATTACGTAGAGCATTCAACGAGTGAATGGGATTGTATCAGATCGATCGCAAGTGACCGACAAAAGGCGGTAACATACCTAGCAATGCGATTGTATCATGTTTAGTATTGGCCAATGAAATGATTCAATGAATCCTTAATTCAATGGGGACTGATGATAATTCCATATGAAACTTGTATATCTCTATTATTGAATGAGGCAATAGAGTAAAGTTTTTACCATCACTTTCCAATCAAATAACTATATAAGTATTTCAATTCCTTTTCTTCTTTTACAAACAATTTCATCGTATTCTTTGGAAATGAACCTTTTTATACGTATATATGTCCTTTTGATGAGATCCACCATGATCAGACCCAGATACACCCAAGAAGACAGAGAAGAACCCAAGATACACATTTAAAATAGCTGTAGGTACCTACTAAGCTAAAATTTGAATACATTGTTTGTTAGTTACAATTTAATGCGTATAAAGTGTATATTATACAGATATAATGAGGTTTAACAGCCTTACGAATACGAAAATATTTATATCAGATATGAATCAGGCGTTACCAATCTGTAAACGAGCAATGCATTTTTAATAAAAACCATTTGTATGTGATTATGTGTAAACGTGACGTGGGTATGTATGTCCGTGATTTATGTGGGACCCGTTAAACTCTTCAACTGTTCTGTCCAGCTTGTATCTATGAAAATATTGATATACGTATACAAACCCTTATATTGATTAGTAAAAAAAACACACGACTTATTTTAAAAAAATATTCAAATAAGGTTCTATCTAAAATACTTGGATAGTACAAATACTGACTATCATAGAAAACATTTGCTTAAATAATGACATTGTGTGGTCTGTGACTGTTAAACTGTTATTAATAGTCTATTTAAATTAATCAATGATCCGTAAATTAGTTCTTATACCTAAATAATATTAAGTAAAATTCGATGACAAAGCCAGGACTTTAGACATTTTACAATTACGTAAACATTTTTTGCATTTTCGAAAGATTCAAAATACAACTACATGCTAGGGAACGTGTAGTAATAAAAATATTAAAAAAAGTCGAGGTGATAAGAAATTACAGTGTATCGTAAAACTTTACCGGTAGCATGTCTAAGAGCTACTACAAACATACCTCAAGTTATACTGTTGACGAAGGCGCCCTAGCAAACAATTTGTTAGCATACTTTTATCTCTGCCTCTACACTGTACAAACTTGACATTAATTGATATTCTTACGAGCTTCTGCTGTCCTCGTACTTTTGTTTTGAGGTTTTTGGGTTAAATTTATTAGACGAAGCCTAGCGGATTGTGGCTCTATTGGTCTCTCACGCAAAAAGTTGAGTAGAAAAAGTATCAAGGTCCTGTTCTATCATAAAATTGTAATTTTACATATTTCGATTATATTGATTTGAATTTATTTGCTACCGATTGTATGTTTGTCTTAAATGAATTGTTTACCTATTTCTTGTATCACATAAATTTTCCAATGCAGATTATATACATTTTACTATATTTGCCTCCATAGAATGTCTTCCAGATTGAAAAATTGAGCAAACTCCACTCAAATTGCTAATTTATGTCTGAATTTTTAAGTTCAGTTTTAACGTAAGACCTATTTAATAAATGCGATCAATGTCTGCCCCTAATTATTCAGAACACTGCTGTTGATTCAGGCTAAACCGTATTTGATGGTGTTAAACGCCTCAAAACGCTGCGAGAACAAACACAGATGTGACGTGCGCAAACAACTTCACTGCGTTTGGGGACTGGGGTAACCATCAGCTTATTGAAACGGGATAACTTAAAAGATTTTTTAAATTCTTCGTTAAGATCATTTAATTTAGATAAAGGTACATTATTTAAATTAAAAATGTAAATGAAAACTTTACTTAATAGATTCTTACACATTCACATGTAACTTAACAAATAATGTGTGACTAAATCCCGAAAAGCAATTTTATCTACCTTTAAATATTGTATCGAAATGCTATTTACTAAATATAATATATTATGCATTTTCACACTCAGCAGTTTTCCAAACAAATAAATTGTTATCTATGGTCATCCTACATCCGTAACTAATCTGTCGTAGCACATGGGTCAATAAATACACTACTGTAGGTTTTTGAGTTTGAACTTGTAAAAATAAACTATTTGTGTTTGACAAATAGTATTCTCACCCATAATGAGATAAACTACATTCAACATTTTAAGATTGAAATTGGAGATGTGTTTTCATTATTATTAGTTTACAAAGAAACTTCAAATGCAATTTGAGTTGTAAATACTTATGGAAATACAATTGAATAAAACAGAAGGTTTCGGATTTTTTGCCACAGACTGCGTGAGTAGCTTAATTAATCTAACGTTTATGAATCTACGCCTCATGCTCTACCACAGGGCAAGCTTTTTCTGTTGCCTACGACAGACGAGTATCCTCCCATTAAGGAACATATATTATACTATATATTATTTAATGGGAGGATACTCATCTGTCGTATATATTATATAATAATATTCCATAAAGATATAGACTGAAACCAAAATCTGCATTACTGCACTTCAAGGTTGTTCCATTTTATGTTTACATGTGTACCAAATTACCGAATGACCTCGAAGAGTTCATGAGTACGCGCCAGAAGGGTTACGACACATAATTAATGCTACATAAAGAGTATAATTGTAAAGACACATGACGCGACGGAAAGACTTGACAATGTTCAAGTGTCAGCTGGCACAGACAATAGCCAACGGGTATTTGCAGGGTTAATATCTATGACATATAATTTCATATATCCAGGAATAAATGTAAAAATAACGTTAATGAGAGTAACATGTTGATGTATCTTAATTAATAATACTAAATAACATTATATTAATTATAATGAAATATGTCGACGGCCGTCAACAACTGATTCGGCAAGCATAACAACCTGTGGTAACTGCAATACTCTCTGAGCCATAGATAACAAACGTGTTGTCATAGAAATGTAAAAATCTTAAAATTTCTAGCCGGATGTAGTGTGTAAGTGTTATCAGAGCATCTTTATCAAGTGAGCAGTTTACTGTCGCTACCGTTTCTAACAGAAAAGATAATGCTATGTCTTCTTTAAACAACACGTAACAAGTAATTAGACAGAGACGTGTATGTAGAGAAATTTCAAAAGCTTCCATATAAAAAAATATGTACTTTATAGTTTTTTACATGTTATTATACTTTTAGTAGTATATGTTACAGTATGGGTTAGTAGACCACACAATATTCTACACAGACGGATTCTACATTACAATGGCAATAGTTACTGCTCCACCAACAACCCGTCAGAACTAAAGATTAGTAAAGCAATAATTTCTATTTAAATTGACCCAAAGCATGAATGGCCACCGTCCAATTCGTAATGCCTCAAATTTTATTTGTCCAAAATCGGTTAAGTATCCGTAACGAATATCGATGGTGGGTGGTCGCAGTGTTTTTGAATTTTTTGTCGTTCCTAGCCGCGGGTTGTCACTGTATGTTTGTTCCATGATTTCCAATATATTTTTTGAATTAAAAATGTTTCGTTACAATGAAGGTTTTCTCCAAAAGTTTTTTAGTGACGTTTATATGATAGGCAATATTCGAGATGTATATTGAAACCATTCCTTAAACACCACAGAAGACCAAATTGACCAGTAACTGGTATTTATAATTAATTTATTTATTTAATTGAATTTTATCCACCCATATAATATTGTTGCTATTTTCGTTGTTATTTTAATAATAATAATATGTTATTCTGCTATGGCAGAACTTTTATTTAAATTATTTCAAAACTCCTTTTTTTCTAATATCAGTTATGGGAGAATCGACTTAAGAAAAACCGGTATTTTAGTGGGACCAAGACGGAGAGTCTCTACACATCATGTCTATAAAACATTAACAAATATTCTAATTCTTTTCGTTTTGGCTACGCCGGTCTCATATAAGCAAGGAACACACGAGTCTTCAAATATATAGTGCTTTAAATTGCTATCTATATAAAAACAACAAAAGCGATTTACGATGATAATTCTCGTTAGATGAATAATATGAAATCTATAAATACATTAATGGCAGCCCTAGCCGCAGGGGACCGAATGTCCAAGATTTTATGACAAAATCTTTTTCTTTTTTTTCTTTTTTATTTCGCTATCAAATAGCCTGGTACCTGCAGTTAATTTTAGATCTTTAAGCAATCAAATCATAAATTATTTGGTCACTATGCTATAAAGTGGTCACCATTTTATGGTGTATTAAACTGAAGCCGTAAATGAACGATAAATGAGGGTACTTACTAATGAATCGACCTCAGGATCCGCTATGTAATAGGGTTTTTCTTGACGTATCTGTAAAAGAGGAGTACAATTAGTTTCAGAGTTATGTACACAAATACAGAACAGACCGCATATTGAAGACCAAGATAATGGAGTAGACAAGAGTGTCATCATTTTAAACAACATTAATTAAGAGACCCATCAGTCCTATCGAATCATTCATCATTTTTTTAAATGAGAAAGTTTGAAATTTTTATAAATAATTGTTTGCCTAGGACCCAAAACACCCACCGGAGTCATGGAAATTTTACAAACGCGATTCTGTGGCCCTGCGGACAATGGAACCTGGAAAAGTCGGAAAACTGGAGAGGTTTTAGTGATATTACTACCCTGAGATCCTATATGGCTCAACAGCAGAGTAACTATAGAAGTGCGGTCCCTACATAACGGGCAGCGGTATGAGTAGTGCATTTACCCTCGTCAAAAAAAAGGATCCAAAACATTAAAAATTAAAACCTTTTTATAATAAGTACGATATTGAATCAATTAAGTTTCGAACCATATAATTTATCGACAATTATAAATTTTAATTAGATATGATATATTAAAAATCCTAATTTATTCTTAGCTTAATTAATTATATTAATAGACCTAAGAATAGAATTATTATTGCACAGAAATACAAACGCGAAATTAACTTGGCTGTATTAACAGTCAGTCACGCTTCGCTCTCATAGACTAAAGATGTTATCATAGACACACACATCATTGCAAAACTCTTGTAATTTTTTAATTAACATAAATATTAACACGTTATAACTTTCTCATAGAGGAATGCAAGCAATTCGCGTTTTGATTTATTTGTTGTACTTTAGAATATATATTTTTCACTATACCTAGTGAAAAATATAAATTTTACATAATTTTTTATAGACGACTGCTTCACAGGACAATTTTGTGCATTTTAAATAGACTGAGAAAGGGTTTTGTTTTATATATACAATAAAAATTCATTGTATATATAAAAGATCCAGATTTTCATCGTTTAGAAACCTAACTTTTTCTAACATTCACTATAGAATGTTTTTGTACTCCTATTTATACTATGAGACATAGTCAATTTAATTATGCAATCAAATAATTTCTTATCTAAAATGAACCTTTATTTATTCGCTTAGTCTTTGAAATGAACCTGAGAAAGCTTTTTTCTGAACTTGACCGGAAATGCTATTACCATCACGCATTTGCGAGTGCTACTAGAATTTTAAATGCCATGTTTTTTGTTAACTTTTTATTACACGTAGTGTTATAACTTACCAATAAGTTTATACTACCAGCGTTGCTACTTTTTATTCAGTAAAATATCTGAAGGCTTACATGTTTTAGTGTGTTTTTAATGCCAGTCATAAACAAGCTTTTGGCTTTCGTAGCTTGAAGTAAAAGTGTAAATAAATAAGTTGATAGTGCATTTTAGGTTTAATAGTGATGTTTCATATCTGTCTGGGACCCATTTGTATAATATTATAAAATTAAAAAATAATTTCAAGACCAACGACATATGACGTCAACTAACAGTTTTGCTCGTCTCCAGCCAATCTCGTGAGGTCACGCCCCGAAGGAAGTCCCTAATTTGGGGGCTCAACGACCCGGAGACCCCCCCCCCCCCTCCCACTTTTGTCGAATTAAATGCTAATAAAATGCCCACGCGATTACTGATAGTAGCCTTAACTGAGCTTTTTAGTTCAGTAAGAATTCCTTTGCTCTGACTATTTTGTAGTCAGTTTTATATACATATATAGTTCCAGTAAATACAATGCCGTGAAAAAAATGAAATAGTATGGCCGTTGTTTCAATTTTCTGCGATGGTTTTTTTTTATTTTTCATAGACGGAAAGTTCCCTATGTACTCACTGAAATATGTGTTTCGTCTTCAGTAATTAATTTAGAAGATATAAAATAAATAAGTAGATTGAGGGCGCATCATTGTATAATAAATAACTATACTACAGGTAAACTCAAAAGGTACATATACTCAACCTGAGTGAACCTAAAGTCCAAATGAGTTGTACTGTTTAGTGAAAGTTTTGAGAAGAAAATAATTTAATTTGCAAAATTCAAAGTTAGATTGATTGATTTTGTGGCAGTGACGCGGCGAGCACTAGTTAGTTAATAATAATTTAGATTATTATAAATTGATCAATGATCCTAACACAAGAGAACTCGGCCTCGATTTAACGTCAAACTGAGGGTACCACGTTCTCATTGTCCCCTAAAAATAAACAACATTTTGACTCGAAAAAAAACCTTAGCGACAATTGTCATATTCCCTATTCATGACGTCTACCTGGTCTTCATTGTGCACTTTGAGGCCAATTGTAAAGCTAATTGAATAAATGCTTTCGAAGCCCTTTTGTATCATGTCGAGGTAAAGATGCGTGAAGATATATGCCTATTTTTTTATTAAATCAGATGTTTTGTCACTTTACCAGACCAAAGTAACTTTGGTACACCGCTGTTAAAAGTTAAATTCTAGCCTAGATCAAACTTACAGAGACTTTAAATATCTCCGTTTTCGATTTTATTTGAGATTTTATAGTAAAGAGTAGGTAAATACGGGCAAACATTTCTTAGTGACTTCTATGCCAATCAAAACAATTTTTTTTCAAGTATTCGTCATCAACAAGAGTCAAGAAATCTCTCCGAAACTTTTCTGATATAATTCGATCATTTCCTTCTGAAAAGAATGAATAACTGTAGTAAAGTCTAATATTAATACACTATAATTTTCAAACTACTTCAGTAGCCCGCGTTTTTGTTGGACCAAAAATTTAAAAAAAAGCACCTGCCCAACGAAGTCGTTATAAAAACTTATGAAATAGGAGGCGACGTAAAATTACAAGACCTTTGAGTATTATGGAATAATTTATCATCAAACATCTTAAATTTATATGTGAAATTCAATCATATTTATATTGCGACAAGTGTCAAAATTGTCTAACAATTGATTTATAAAATCTTTGACGAAATCGATCAACGGACATCTTAGGTAGCCTTCAATACTTTATTTTTTCGTATAAATAGATTTTTTAATGAAAATTACAGGGTGCCGCATTTTTTAACGATTTTGATGCTTTCAATTACTCGATACATAAGATAATAACGGGCAATTTAGTGTTTATCGAAATTAGTACGTAACTTAAAACAAATATAGTTCATTTTTACATGCCGATAAGAAGTTATTGATTTTTCGTATCAATTTAATTATATTTTTAATATCACAAAACTAGTAGTTAGTGAAAATATTATTTTGTAACGAAGCATATTATGTAGGCTAAAATATCTACAGACAGCTTCTCAAGTTATGAGCAAAGTTTGAATCTAGTTTTAAGACATGTGAGACCATTTCTTCTACATAACGTATTGAAATATAGATAATATGTAAGTATCTATAGGTTACAACTTGTCTTTAAAATGCCTTAGATGTCTGCGAATGAATTGCCACAAAACCTTAATGCAATATACATTTATCGAAATTCCTCCTGTCATAGATGGTAAGACAGTAAAGTGCAGCAATGTGCATTTGGGTTTCAGCAATTTTTTATGACACATATCCACACAAGTATCAAGCTCTCTTGATCGTATCTTAGTCATGATGACATCAATAATTATGCAATAATTCGCTGTCGGCCCCCATATTTTTATTTGCAGTATTCGGTAAATCGTAGATTAAAGCTGGTCATCGTTGTTCAATATTCACTGATTAAGAAAACTACCATCATCGTGCTCTGTCGACGACTTATTCTTTTTATTATTTTCTGACAAAATGTAATTTTTTCATTCACTAGATAAAAATTAACCCACATCATCAGTCTTCCTCTGTATTAGTCACATTTTGTTTGATCCCTTCCTTACTACGTCCACTTGTAAACTTAGAGCCATAAATTTATAGTTATAAACTAGTGCTTAACAAAACTTTCGGAGCTTTTGTTTACTTGTCCCCGCCATAAATATGTAAATTGTTAAAAACTATTCATAAGTGGAATTCATAAATATTTTAGTGGTCGTAACATCGAAAATATGCAACGGTGAGCATCGAAACTCGTTTGGGATCGGGGTCGGATCAAGTATTGACGCGTACAAACAAAAAAATGTTATTCTACACTACATATGTTTTACCAAAACCCTGAGAACTTCACTGAGTTTCTTTTCCATTCAAAATTCATAGAAAATATGTAATTCTATCGTAGGTTTCAGCTTTTGAAAACATAATTTTTTAGGACTTCTAAAGGACATCTACCAGATATTAACATTTTTGGATGAAATGGGTATTATAACCACCATTCAAATATTCATCTATTCAGATTCCAAACTCTTGTGGATCAAGCCTTATTTCATATAAGCCTTGATCCACAAGATATACAATTTTGGATTTTTGGATAGTATTTATTAAGACACAATTTGTATTTTGATCTTGTCGATAAAGTATCAGCCTACAGTTTTATTATTGCTATTAATTATTGTCTTTTGGAATAATTATAATTCTTAGAAAATTATTCTATCCGGCAGCTTGTGGTTGTCGGAACTCGTCTCCCCGTGTTTTTGTTCTATACAGTGTTTTAAAGAAAATGTATCTTACCGGCAGGTAAAATGTAAGGTTTCTTTTAAAAACAGTTATTAAGCATTTTAATTAATATTTCGATCTTTTACCACCCCGTAGTTTTGTTAACCTAGACTCGAACGAAGTTCTAAACACATTAGATAAAGACAGAACGACACAGCCAGAGTGAGACAGTCGGCATGAAAGAGGTTTTTCTTGCATTTTTTGCTTTGCCTTCGGAAATTTTATTTTTAATACAAGACATTCTAAAGATACGCGCAGGTAGACGGTCCCGGGGTGTTTGGTTAATTTTTTTCTCTCGCAAAGAATGCAAGTTGATTTATAGCCATGGTCCCTGACGATTTGTGACTGGTAATTTTGATGCGTTTTGTCACTAACGGAGTTTTGATTTATTAATCTATATAAAGGCGTGATCGTGTTTTGGACAGTTCGCAGCAATATGTAATTTTAGTGATGAACCTGTTATTTCAACGGTTAGAATGATTTATTTATTATATTTACAGTGGGTTTTTGTCCATGGTCGTTACAGATTGCACTCATATTTACATTAATATTTTTAAACTATTTAAATGTATTTATGAGATCGACAGAGTGTGAGGCTTGTTTGACGGAAGATCAAGCAGCATTAGTGATTCTACAACGCGGTGTTGACATATTTCTTTTCACCATAGATTGAAAATCGAATTGCAGTATTTTGTCTTACTACTTACTACTTGCACTGACTTTAAAATAAAATATAACGTTTCAGGCCTGGCGGGCATTGACGTTACGCCTAAGCAAATTATTTTGTACCTAGCACTACACTAACAAACTAATCAATTACGACTTATATTCACAAATTAAGGCCTGTTTTACAATTCACTCGAAGATTGTCTCTGGTGAAGCCTTATAGTCTGTGCAATTAACTACATGACAGTAAAAGCTATAAACATACAGTTTACCCCGTCTTTGCTCGCTCCTGAGTGAGTCATTACATAACACCTTTACGACCGTCTAATTCTCAACCCTCTGATCGCGTTAATGGTCGAAAAACTGACCTCCTGGGCCAAATCACCCCCAGGGGGACGCTTAAATGGCCGGATAACGTAGTGAATGTGTGAGAACGTGTGATTTTAGTGTTTAACTATGCCTTTAACTGCGCACGGTTTTAGATTAACAAACATATATATAGAATTAAAATATCTTAGAAGTTAAGTTGTATTAACCTGTGTAGTCACTCAACAGATTTCAATGAAATTTTAAAATAGGTATAGTTGATTTGTATTTGCAAAGATTTTATGTCGATAAGGCTTAATTCAATATTTTTAAATTCACTTTACCTGTAAACTATTAAATTCATATCGTTATCTTAATATCGGTAAACTATTAAAGGCATATCGTTATCCAAGTCTATTATATAATTTTTTCCAAAGAGCAACAACTTATAAACATGTCTATCGAGAATTGCAGTTGTTTACACAATTTATTCGTACATAATCTACATTTTTCATTTAAAGAATAGAACTGAAGACAATTTTTTCTTTCAGGATGGAGAAATAACTGCGTAAATGATTTCGCCTAATTAATTTCGCAAAACGAGATCGATTATTCGATCAAGCTTTCAGAGTTTAGTTTATATTTCGAACTTTAACCGATGAAAAACTTTGTTTATTTTGAAAGTGGCGTGCGCCAGTGTTCCGCGCTTTTGTAAACATACGATGAATATGTTTGTTTGTCCGCACTTGAGATATAAGGGTACAGAAATCGGATGATAAATAAATTTCCATTGTAAAAATATTTTTCGCTGCAAGTGGTTTCTGCCGCCATATTTAATTTGATGTTCATATAGGTCAATAAACTCAATTGGGAAAGAATGAGCCTCTTACTAAAATAATTATTTATGAATAAAATAATATGAATTATACACGTAATCAATGATATAATTAGGTCAACATGTAGGCTGATTACTCAAATAAATATATTATATTTTTTATGCTTGTTGACAGTTAGTTGTGGTTAATTTTTATGTAACTCTCCTACCTTCAAATGAGCCTCATGCTTTTTTGACGAAAACTGTCAACTACTCATAAAAAATCTTTATACAACCATTAATTTAAAATTGTGAAAAAGTAATGTTGTGAACTGCTTTTAAATCGGAGCAACGCAAATTATTAATAAAAAAATCTAATAATAATAAAATAAAAGTATTATACATAAAGCATTTTACGAAACGATACAACGTATTCATTGCTAAGGAGATTATAAAACTTTCATAACATCTGCCGAATAATCCATACGCCATCTTTGTATCGCTTTTAAATTTTGTATGCACAGATAAAAAATATTTATTCAGCTTTTATAACCTTATGCCGTATTCTTATGAATGTATAATTATATATTTTTTTGTAAATTAATTCTTTCCGTCAAATGAGCAGGAAAGCCGAACGTTTAAATTTAAAAAAAAAGTTTGATCAATATTGCACATAATACCAACGCAAAGTTTTAATATTAACCCTAAAGTACTGGTAAGTTTCAATCGAAACAAAAACCACGTGTTTAAACAAAAGCAAGCAAACGTATGAATAGTAAGCACGGTCCACCCTTGCGCTTTTTAATACCAACCCCTAAACCAGAACCCCCCGGGGTTAGAAATTAAAGTATAATGGTGCTATGTTTAATAACTTATCTGTGGCCTGCGATGTTTTGCTTTTGTTAATATCATTTATAAGTTAATGCTTTAAATGCATCGGGGATTTGGATACGCTTGTCTTTTTTGTTTATTATTTTTCTAATTTTAATACACATTTGTTTTGTTTTTAATAATAAGAAGTAAATGATAAGAGGGCGAATGTTACCTGTTATATTAGTTGGGAGATAGCTCTTTTATTTTTTTGGTCTTCTTATGGATAAACCTAGTTAATGATTTAACCACTAGGAAACATAAAATTGTTTCTTTAGATGTCGTTTATCTTCAGAAAACAAATTACATAAGTATCAACGACCAGACAAGTTTCAGCAAAAATACAAGGAATACCCATTATACACCCCAAAGTAATCCCCTTGCAGTGAAGGGTTAGTTTGACTGATTTGTGATTAATATCTTAATGTTTAATACTTTCCATGGGCAAGAGAAAAATTATTAAAAAAAATATTGTATACATTTATGGGGTCTTTAAAGGAGCGAGAATGAGTCTTCTGTATAACAAAAAAAAATATATCCAACAATATTTATTTATCTGATTATAATTTTGTGTATTAATATTTAAGTCTGTGTAGAAGCGACATAGTATTTATGTTTATGATTTTAAAATAAAGAAGAAAAAATCAATATTTATTTCCCAGTAATAAACATAAAATTCCACAAAAGCAACTCAAGCATTACACACAACCCCAATAAACAAGACATCAAAGAACGTTATTAACATTCCGATTAATATTCATTAATAAGCACTTTTAATAGATTAATTAATCGCAAAAACTAACAATGCAATCCTTCTTCAATAATCATTATAAAAATATCACAATTCACAATGACCTCTAAAATTATCCATTAATCAGAGAAATACTATGTTAGCTTTTACGTCTGAACCGCTGAACCAATTTTGATATACATATTTAGAAAGAGACAGGCTACTGTTCACCATTCCAAACTGAAATATTAGATCTCTACTATACTAAATTTTACCATATTCTCAACAAAACTGTTAACTGTTAGTTTTAAACATCAGTTGAAAAATTCACTACATTTTATATATCTTTTTTTAGTTCGATAAAATATTTTCTTTTGTATTCAAATTACCCTTATTACTTAATTATAAGGCACTGTAGCCCTATCGATACAGTGTTGCAAGGGTAATTTAAATTTTAGTTACTAGTCGTATTGAACTAACCTAAGTCCGTAATAATAGTGGTTTTGATCGGGTTAAACATGTATGGCTCTTGTAATGAGTGCCTCTTTGTTGCCAGTATGTATTTAAAAAATAATAATAATTAAAGGTGGAAAATAGGTAAAACCTATTTTATAATGACTCATAAAGCAAAATCCATTTGTAACTACAACGTTCTTATCCTTCTTCTTACTACCTTTTTATACAAACTTATAAATTGATACTATATATTTTTATATTTAATTATTTATTAGTACTTTTTATAAGTATTTCAACTTTTAAGGCCGGTGTTTTAAGACGCAACTGAACCTTGAAGTTATAACATATATAAAATTAGAGCAAAGTCAAAATATAAATTTGTATGGAAAAGAGGTATATAACCTTTTTTTAGACTAGATTTAAATTAACCCATGTCTTGGAACGATTAGTAATCACCAATTGGTAATTGTTTTTTTTTTTTTGTTTCAATATCATAGCAGAAATGCAAAATTTAAGAAAATGAAGGAATTCTGACGTGGAATGTAACATTAGGAAGACATATTTTTTTAATACTGACTGAATTTCAAAATGGCGGCCGAACAATAAAGCATTTATTAGAAAATTAAACACATTACACAATTAGCAAATATACGTAGATCCTGCAAAGTATACCTACCCTGTAATCCGCGTCAGCTGGTTTTGACCCACCCTTATTTACCCTACCCCAAAGACCTACCCTGTTATTGCCGTCTTACCATTATAGAGGTCAAAATATACTGGACTAATCAACCAAAGTACGCTGACCCCATAAAAATACCAGCCCCAAATACATTCTGTTTGAAATACGATTGCGGAGTGTCAAGTTTATCTGGTCATGTCAAATACATGTGCTTTTTTACTTTTAGGGATAACCGTGGATAATGTAGGTACTTATATATCGTAGGGTATTAATAACGCGGTGACTGAGTGGGAAATATCTGTAAACGCCGCAACTTCGAAACTCGATCGATGAAAATTACATTTTAATCTTTCTAAAAATTCGTCTGAATTTGACTGACTTTGGGAAAGTGCAGTAAAAATCGTCCTAATCAGTTTTCTATAATAATAAAGGTGTTAGTTTTTTGTAGTAGTAGATAATAGAAACGTCACATCACATAACTTTCCTTTTATGATGTCGGTAAACGCGCGGCGGACTTAAAGTCGGGACGTGTTATGTGGAATGCGCCTTCAACTCTTGTAATTACAGCACGCTATATACAGGCTGATTGTATAATATCATAGAATTATTAATATCGAAATAATTCTAAAGCGATAATAATTCGAAATAATTCTAAAATATAGTAAAAATTGTTTCATAAAACTATATCTGTGCTGACCTAGGGGAAATTAGTGATAAGCGTAACTTATCTAAATAAAAATTAATAAGAAATATTTTTTATTAGATTTCTTTCTATATTCGTCAGTTTGGTTAAAGTGACAACGACCAATTTTGTTTTATATAAACCGGTGCTTTATATTTTAGACTTTATTAGAAACTGAATGATACATAAAATTTGTATTACATTTGTACACAGTTATATTAAGTGTATAACTAAATTATATTACATATATTATATTATATTATATTATATTATATTATATTATATTATATTATATTATATTATATTATATTATATTATATTATATTA
>JAOSYY010000007.1:690014-712471 GCA_025727935.1 Hebomoia glaucippe
TGGGTAGACATACATAACAAATAATAGAAACTATAACGATATAACCCGATAAAGAGTTGAGAAAGTAGTTTAAACCGATATTAAATAAAGTATAAAATATTAAAAAAATTGCTTTAAATCTTTATATCATCCTGTAAGTATGCACTATATTTATGTCATTATTAACTGGTGGGAATTAATACTCATTTGGCGTCCATTTTTATCGCGAGTTTTCTCAAAAAAAATCTGCCATACCACTGCCCGCCGCTACTAGTTTTTACCAGCGAACCGGCAAGCTCCGAAAAGGGACTGAATATTCGTCCATAGCGAATTATAAAGAAAGGATTTTAATTACACAACACTCTAGGTATGAAATATTATGAGAAATTGCTGACCAATCACGTCAACGCATACCCATCATTGGTGTATTCAAATTCGGAACCCTCCGATCCATTGAAAACGTTCCCTAATCAAAAATATTCAAAATTCGGTTTACGCATTAGCGAAGCGTAACGTTCGAATTTGAAATTACAATTCGATTTTTGAACGCGTCCGGATTGTTAAATGTTGCCCACTTAGCTGTCGCATTCAAACTGGTTCGATTTTCGAACATTTAAAAATGAAACGTGAATGAAATGGAATGGAATTATTTATTGGCGTTGTAAACCGTCGTAACTTGTAAGTGGCATTCTGACGTCAGCAGTGATGAAAGAGCGTAATGTTTAGTCCATCGGCATATTAATGTAAGCGTACAAAAACGACGCCGTGTCAGACGCTAATTGAGTGGCTCACGCAATCGCATGGGGTTCAATCAGGACATTTTATAAGCGAATTCCCATAATAATAAGTCAATAACCTGTATTTGTTAGTATGACTTTTTATATTTACTCTGTTTACCTGTTCAGTACTGATTATAATGCAACTTGTATCTTCAAGATTTAATTTCAAGGTATTTCGAGTAAGAACCACCGCATAGAAAGGTGTGTTTGCCTACCATTCATCAGACTCAGTTGAAACTTCGTGTCTTATTAAAATACCCATCAATAATTTACAAAAAAATAATGAAGACGGATATTACCTATAAATATTTTTCTACTAGTGTAGGTAATGAATCAGTCTTACGTCACTTCGACTTTTATATCTATGAGTTAGTAAAAAGATATGATTAGGTGATAAATTTTTATAATATTACCATTATCATTTAATACAGTGCGAAAGATATAACATATATGGTCTTGTTATTATAAGAATGTGTTTACTCTACCGTCTTTTGGTATACGCAGGTGTTTGGAATCAGAAATCCTGTTTGATGTCAAATTAAAAAATATAATAGGATAAGAAATTGTTTCAAAAAACTTATTTTTTGACAATTTAGGATACTTCTATCCTGTACACATGTTCATGTTCTTCTTTACCTCTTGAGTAACATTCATCAAAGTCTGTTCAACAATAAATTATATTGAAAAGCTATTTTAAATATTGAGATCTATTTGAAGTGTACCTTGTTCGATACACTAAAGTAAATGAGTTTTTATCTGTAACTGACTTGGCGTGATCAAAATTTTTACGAGACAACCTTGCATGTGGTGAAAAGATGGCCAGTTTCAACTTTTTAGATGTCTGCAAAGTTCAAGTACTATCAGGAGACTATTAAGACAAAACCGACGATGCGTTTTAAGAAAAAAGTAGCGTGCGAGCGGGAAGGACAAAAAATGGATCATATCTCCGTTCCACTCTGATGCCTGGTCTAACGAATTAAACGAGATTGTGAAAGTATATTAAATCAATATATTTTCACTTAAAATATATTATGAGTAATTAAAACTTAAAGTTGAGATGAGTTTTTACATTTCTGGATAGTGTCTTTAGCTCTAATTATCGACTTATCAAAAATTTAAAAACTGTATGTAATATTATAAATACGAAAGTGACTTTATTTCTGACTTTTCTAACGCTGTCCGCCTGAACCACTGGCGTAGTGCAAAGGTAGATCCTGAAGACAGTTATAAAATATTATTTTTTATTAAAATAATTCTTGAAAGAGGAGACAGGATAAATTATGTATTATATAAAATCGGTACAAACTACCGCTAGTTAGAAGATTTAAAATAGTTATAAAACTTATAATGAAATTAACACTAAATTAATTTGAGTTTTTTAGTATTGAGATGTTATTAGTTGTTACTCATTTTAAAATCGCATCCCATAAAAGTAACACATGACAGCTGCAACGACGCCATATTTATTATTTCCGTGCGAAATGGATCATGGCGGCATAGAGCTCAAATTGCGCGCCAAATCCCTTAACAATAGACAATGGATGCGTTAAACGAGACGACAGATGTAAACAAACAGACAAACGGACGAAAAGAGCATTGATGGGGTGAGACTCGTGTGCTTAACAATGTTGATGTAATCACTTGATTTTGAAACCTCAGAATCTGTGGTAGCATAGGGTGTTAGTGTTGCCTGTAAATGTTTTTTCATAGTGATTATTTTTTTAATTTCAGTTTCTAACAATACACTCTTGTTATTATGCATTACGCGCATTAATGTTTACTAAATACAAAAGTTACATATACATTTATTAAGTTTCAGTAATGTCAAAATATGTATACGAAACTATACAAAAAATATGAAAACTAAATGAAATTGTCACGTGTCACTCTAAGCCTAGTCACATCACAAACAAATAAGTATTGCAATCATAATAATTTAATCTTTTACACATAATATCTCTGTCTTATCTATGATACATCTATATAATTTTAGACATTAAGGTGTAAATATATTCAACGACTAGCTTGCGTCTTGAATACATGAATTTTAATATAAATAATTAACAGACTCATTCTAATTGTCATGGTACTGTTAATTTGTTTAATCTGTATTTTGACCACAGACGAAAGAGAAACGTTAATTGTTGTGTATTAAGTTGCCTGTCTTCCTTATTATCTGTGGATTACATTCTGTGTCACGCATAAATATAATTAAATATTTTTTAACATGGTGGTTAGTTTCTCTTGTAACAGACAATGTAATCAAATGTAGGTATATCAATTTTAAATTACTTCTAATTGTTCCAATGGAATGACATTTTCTATAAAAATATTGTTCAGATGACGAAAAAATAATTTGATATATTAAATCTGATCTGATTATAAAGTTAGCAGCAATTATAGTTCTTAAACTATCAAGTTGGTTTAAACATCTTTGATGTTTCACCTTTTAACAAGATAACAATGTTAAACGTAGTCGATATAAAATGATGATTTCATTAACGCACGCATTTATCTGACAGATATAATTTTTTTATCTATGTTGTAATTATACAAAAACCAACACTAATTATAGTCAACAATAGATTAAATTTTTGGTAGTAGAAATTATTTTTAATCACAATATTCCAATTAAAAACATCATTCACAAGATTTTTCATTAAAGACGGATGTTGGCAATTATGATTACGTGAACCGGTCTACTAATGTTCGATTAAAAATCGAAACGATTTACAAAAGCTTGCGTGGGAACAAAACATATGATACTAACGAGTATTGTAACAAGAAATAATTCTTACATGATTAAAATTGATTCACGTATGAATAATGTGTGCCTAGATAGTTTTAAAAACACACTTCGTTCTGATTTCATCATAATATCGACTTAAAAAAGGCATATAGTACTTTCCGAATTATGATTATATATGATTATACATTGCATATATATAATATTGAATTCACATGATATACTTATGTCTAATTTTGATATGAAATTTAGGAAGTAGTTAACATATAGATTCAGGGTTCATATACATAGTTTGTCATGTATAAGTGAAGGTAATAAAAAGGTGTTAAAATATCGACTATCAGATAATTTTCTGTAACAGTTACTTTACAAAGCAATTAACACCGACATACTAGTGCAAAATATTCGCGCAACATTTTTCGCATACCAGGGCAAATATCGTGGCTATGACAACTTATTTAGTTGACACTAAAAAAAGTCGCGCCAAATACGCAACAGATGACCTTGGTGAAACGACAACATTGATGTCTTTTCTAAGTCATAAGCGTACTCAATGGATCCGTGCACACATTCTTCGAGCAACAATTAAAATTCCAGCAATTATTTTTCATTATACACGCACAATCGTTTAATATCACACACCGACCAATTATTTAAGACGATGCGGTAGCAATTTTCCATAAATATTTTATTAATCGATGCTCACATCGGGTGTATTTATAAAAAACTTTGGAAATAATCAAGAAGCGAACGCGTTCGGAACTTGTTATTTTTTTCCACACTTAATTTCTCGCTCCGAAGATTATAACAGTTATTAAAACAACTATGTGTTACGTTATTCTATGTAAATTAAGTTGCTGTAGGACAAATGTTCATTAAAATCTCACACGTGTGTTTTATCATTCGCTTGATAAGTGCATGTGCCTCATTAAATTCAGATTGTATTGCAAGACAAGTATTTTATAATACGCAATACCTGACCACATTAAGAGATAATAAAAGCGTTCATAAAATGGTCGTAAACTCAACTCCGGTTATAATTAGATATTATTTGTTTTGATGGTAAATAGTTAATAGCAATAAAAACATCGAGCTGCTTGACATTTTAGGCTCTCGAAGCGATAAGCGACCATCGCATCACTACGGCAGTGATGTGCCGCGAATGTATCGATGACAACTCAGGATGACAGTATCGGGACTAAACCGATCGCTCGCCAGAGAGCACTATATCAATCACAGCACAATCGTACCGCATGCCACTTAAATAAATTTATAACATATTAAGTACGTTGAAAATAAACACTTTACCGTTTATGATTTATTTCGTGCGCCGATGAATTATGGACGTTGCTTATTAAAGTGTTCTAGAGCGGGAGGTCCGAATTTTTATCTCTTTTTGTGGCGATTTCACGTGCCACCGCCACCGATAAACGTTTTATTGGAGTAATTAAAAAGAAGCGATTAGCTTACGCGTTACATGTGTGCACAGATGATAAATATGACAGCTAACAACGCAATCGCTACGAAATATTGTTTTACAACTATCACTAACTGTCGTACTTTACAGATTTCATAAATTTATGTAACAATAAAAATTATTAAATGTCAACAATCTCGATTTATCAAACCTAAGTCAAGTGAACATAAATAAACATGGACCGGTCAGTTCTCCGACACTGACATTATCGTGGAGCTATCAAAAGGTCAGACAACTTGCAATATTGATGCTATTAATACAATTTAATTTCAATAATTAGTTCAGAATGGTGTCTTTGACTGATAAGTAATAAATAAATATAGGAAAGTGAAACTTGTACGTCAATACAAAGACGCTTCCGGCGTCTCATATTTTGACTCAATATCAGTGACAGTTTTTTTTTTTAAATTGCATGCTACCACATCACGTCAACGCCTGTTGGGGTATTGTAGAGTAAAAAATATAAACGTATTGTGGTTTAATAAATTTATAACAAAATTATATAGGTCTTGATTGTCGGGCTGACAGATTACCCGTTCCAACCAAATTGTAATAAAATGACTTCATTTCAATTCTTTTTTTTCCGTACAAATAATAGGTGTCGCTAAGTGCATGTTGATTTGTTGTTAAAACCGCAAAATAGCATCATTTATTACAAAACAAAGTTTTCTGTGCATAAACGGAGTATTATGTAATTTGTACAGATTGAAAATGCACTGAGACGTCGTTATTTTTTTATAATTATAAAAATAGTTTAAATAACATATTGATTTCTAAAAATATAATATTACCAATGTATGTATATTAATTCTGTATTATAAGTAATTGTATGTATTCGAAATCAATTTAATAAGGAGTGCAAATATTAAAACTTAATATTCACGCCGAATCGATTGTTATACCTAAATTACCGCTTTACGGTACAAATGAGACCAAATTGAAACCATTTTACAAACAAGCATGACAATCAATAAGAAACTGCGATAACAGATTTACCGTTGCTAATTACGCTTTATAGTTATTAAAGGCATTCAAGAAATTGCTCTCGTTGATTTACGTCCGCCATTTTGCGCGCGACATTTTAATATCCGAATGCGTTCGCGCGCTTTTTTCTTTTTTTTTTGTAAATTCTGATGGGTAATGGAGGCAGGTGCGCAAAGTTATATAGGCAGTCTCGCGAATCATTTTCGTTTCTAAATGGGTTCGTGCGGATTCGTTTTGGGGTTGCATGGATTTTTATTACTTTTCTGTCTCGTTTTTGTGTTTACTTATTTTCTAGCGCAATTGGACGTTATATAACCAAAAAAGCGGCGTTAAAATCCTATTCGGAGCTTTGAAATGTAATCGAAGTTCGTACGAAAAGGATATAATGAAAACTTTTTTCGTTCGAGACCGTAATTACGAATTGGGAAATACGTTTGGAATGTCAATTCATAATTTGATAAGAATGTTTGGTATCTGGTAAGTACTGTTTTTTTTGGCAAGTACTTTTTAGAGATTGCTTACCTGTTTGCTAAATACTGCAATGTCTTCGTTGAAGGATTCTGATGAGCACACGTCTCCACCAGCGACCCCAGGGTCACGTGGCGTGCATGTGGCCAATTCGCATTTCTCAAAAATCAGCGCCAGCAGGGGGAACAAAGGATGCCTGGAAAACATACATACTTTATTAATTTTATTTTAAACAGTATTATTATTCTACGGGTTATAAGAGGTGGTCTTAGGAAACCTGAATAAATCTTCATGTATCATCCAATCGTCATACATCACCAAATTCCTTTCAATAACTGTTTTTTTTATATCTGTCATTGACATGCGAGGTAACATCCTTATTGGTAGAAGAGAAGAATTGGTAGAATAGAAGAAAGCTCAGCCAACTTACAGTAATCAATATTGTGCAGTAATGCTATTTATTTTTATTTCAAACATCCGTACTTTTATTTAATATTTCTTTACGTATTAGATAAGTTGTCATTTCTTCCTATTTTATTTGAAAGGTATATTCCATTTATTTCTCCAATAATGCTTTATTCTGACATGCATCCATATTTATATAAACAATTAGGATAGGCCAACATCTATTATAAACTCACTAGAGACTTGGAAATCTGTATTACTGGTGTAGTTTTTGCGAACACTCCTCTGGCTATCCAAAAACGCAGTAAGACGTTTAGATGTCTATCAGTCCGTAATACACCATAAAAGCAATAATTGAGGTGCATAGAAGCTGATTAGATGAAGATAGGTTGCACGTGATGTTGATACCATCGATATCTGATGTGTGGTGTTACTACTCTCGAGTATTTTTATAGACTACAGCTGCTTTGTGTGTAGAATACGATGACTGAATTAGTGTATCTCTTTCAGAAATAACTGGTAATAGAAACATTTTTTCATCCTGTTCCCTCTGAATCGAAGCTTTAGACCTCGTAGTACTCACAAAATGCTAATATAACCGAGTTACAGGTTCAAGGAAGAGCAGGGAAATTCTCAATCACTCATGTTATTTCTGGATGAGTACGTTTAAAATGCATTAAGACTTTACCAAAATCAATGTCACGTCGTCAATATTTATCAATAAGTTTTTACTTAATACACAAAAACAGGCATCTAAGTAGTCTTTCTTCGTTACAGGATAATATTAAAGGGACTATAAATACTTATAATTACATATAGAGTTCATATATGTGGTTAATCAAACCCAAAGGTGCGCCAGAATAGAGACCAGTGTAACCTCACACAACCGTTGAATTTAAACTTACACAAAAAGTAGAGAATAAATACATATTGTATGATTGCTATAAAGTAAATAGGCTCTCTATAAGGCAATAAAGTTGTAATAAATGCGGGCAGCTGATTGTACCGGCGATTAACCTTTAAACAATAGCGTTTGAAACTTTGTAGTGTGTCTAACAGCGGGTGGTGTAATAATTATGGGCTAGATTAAAAATCCGGAAGATATCGATCTTTTAGTAACGTGTCTCCTAGATCCACTGGTCTTGCAGGTGTCCATGGGCAACAAGGATCGCTTAGTATAGGTAAACTGTACGCGTGATTGCCTTCTTTTCGTACAAAAAAATATATATTGACAGATTGTTTTTTTAGAATGGAAATATGCTCGGTTGGCCCTTTCTCGTACACGGTATCAAACTAAAATAGACATATTACCTTAAGTTACAGTACTGTAGGTTTGAGACAAGTAATCAATGTATTTGTAACCTGTATAAGTAAACTATAAAGCTAAATATTTTTTAGTATATATTACAAGCTTCAAAATGATATAAATTCTTACAGAATTGTATTGATTAATTCATTAATTGCCATACACTGGACTTCAAATAAATGGTGTATAATTCCGCTAAGCTGGTGCGTTTTATCCCGCTGACAGTGACACCGCACAAACGCCTTGACAAGTTTCGATCAGATACAAAGTTCGTGCACCGATCTGCGGATATCACACCTCTGTTGTCATATCTACTTCAATTTAACTTTACTGACGCCATTCATTCCACCGATTTTATCGTGACGTCATAAAAAAAAGACTAGAATGGCGAAGATTGGTACAGAAACCGACCACGCCGTATGTTAATAAATTTCGGTGAGGCGGAACAAAATTAATTCTTAAGGTTAGATCAGATTATTACTTAGAACTTCGAGAATGGATATCATGTCAAGGTATAGTGCATATTTTTGGATTATCACAAAATTATCTCAAAGATACGCTACTGTGTACCGATAAAATTAATACGACGATTATGACAAATCGCCATATCATTTAATGCTGTTATGAAATATTTTCAGACATCAAAATTGTAACAATTTCAAACATTACTGGGAAATACCCATGATTATAACAACAATGGGTTCCAAATTTATTTTGACATTTCAGAATCTATTTCAAATTCGAAATCCGTCGAATATTTCAATTAGAATTAAGGTGTATTTAGGAGTAGCCACCGAGAGATAAATTTGTGTACTCAAATAGGATAAATAATAAAACTGACGTAATTTAGTGAGATAAATTCTTTAAGCACTATAACATATCTGAAACAAAGACTTCAGGCGTGATGTGTCATGTCGTCGGCGTTTTAAGATATCACTTGAAAAGTATGTATCAGAGACCAATTTTTGCCATTGTGTTTGAATTTATTTTATATTTCTTACCACCTTTACCTAACTTTGGTATATAGTCACGGACGTGCAACGCTTTATTTTACTATATTTCATATCTAAATATCTAATAATGCTAAACAAGTAAATAAAATTAATGTGTATGCTTGGAACATCAAAATATCAGGTTTATACTAAACACTCATATATAATTAGTATATACGATACTTATAACGTAGACAAATAATTTTTTTTTCTCTGTTTGTCTCGCATTATCTCCGAAACGACTGGATTAATTTGGACCGTTATCTATATCTTATTTCTGTGGCTCAATATCTCGCATTTAGTCTATGCCCTGGGTTCGAATCCTACCAAAAGTCTCTTAAATAAAATTCATATCACTCGACACGAGTTTATTTGAAGAAATAACAAGAAATAGTAAGAGAAACACGTATACTCCGTGTCTAAGTGACACAGGAAAATATAATTTTGTCGAAATCGCTACTTTTGTACAGCAGACTGCTTTAACGACTTCAAACAGACAGATCTATCCAACGTAAAATGTCACGTCACAACATCTAAAGCCAACTACGTAATAGAAAATCACTTTACCACCCGACTCACCCGTATATCGCGTCCTTGTCGCGTTTGTGGACGAGTGGCTCGCCGGGCAGCGCGTGCGCAGGTGCCGCCGGGGGCGGGTAATGAACTGGGGGGATGTGGGGATGCGTCAGTCGGTGCTCGTGGTACATCGCGCCCCCTTCCATGTAGCCTCCGCCGTGGAGGCTTTCGTCGTACTGAAGAAAATAACATATTATATATCGATAGACATGTATAAGGCTGTCGTGATGACGTCATTATACAAACTCTGTCCTTTTCCCCTTCTCACATCTTATGAAAACACAGACATTAAAATATATAGACCTAAACAATATGACAAACATGTTAGACCGGCGGCAATCTAACCCCTAACCCCACGAAGCATTAGACATAATACCCACTAAAACTACAATTTTGTCCAATGTTTGATTAGAAATTTACCTTAAAGTACATTTCTAATTAATACAATAACAATAATACTACAATCGATGTAGAATAAGACAGTAATGTAACATAATAAAAATAGCAAATTTTTGTGACTTAGTATAAAGACTAAAAATATTCAAAACGATCACCATCTATTTTGAACACAAAAATAAAAGCATCCATCAAACAAAAAAACATTGCATTAATGCGTTCACGCATTAAGACCTACAATTAAACGAAAAAAATCACAATGAATATTCATAGAAACGGTTAAGTCATTGTAAGCGGTATCTACGATCTGGCCATCAATTAAGGCTCTTCGAATAGGCTTTTAAGGAGTTTGAAAGTCAGGATCTTGTACCGGCGCAATTAAAACTAATGGAAAATTGTTTTTTTAATTTGTACTTAGATAAATAATTTTATGGTGTGCGTACATAAGTTTAGTTTTAAATTATCCAGCTCCAAATTAAACTTTACTCAAATTAGATCATGAAGTAGGATTAGGTGTAGTGTTCTTTTTAATATACAATTATTTGAAATAATTATATTTAAGTGATTTTTTTTAAATAACCCTTCATTTGCTGGCCCTATTATGTTTAGTCGTATTTATACATATGTTTTGATGCAAATTTATTATCTAGTTTATTAAGCTCTATTTTCTTTCCGAACAAATTAATATAACCATATATTAGGAATTTCTAGTTTTGCTGACAACTTTTTAGCTAAAAGCTTTTATTAACGGAAGTAGAAGATACTTAATAAAATTCTTTGTTCAATGGCGCGACTTATATTTATCACAAAATAAATATTTTATAATATATAACTATTTCACATGAATTTTAGGTTAGATTACACCGGTTCTCCATCAAATACGATGAGTAAGCAATTTTGTCGATCGATACGACACACCTGTAGACACGACAAAACCTTTTTTAATGTATACCTCTTATACAAGATACCACAAGCCTAAAATATTTTTAAAATAGTTGTCATCCTAAGATCACGCAGATTAAAATTCAATACGAAAGTCTTTGAATTTGAAATTCTTGATTAATCTTTGTAGCTATCGTTAATTGAAGTGTATAATAAATAAGTAGAAGTTTTTAATTGTTCATTTACTGCTTGTAATTAGAAAGACATGTAATAGTCTCAACCTAGTTGTAATAAAATAGTTCCTTGTAAGTAAAATCTCAGTCATCAAAATAAACGTCTATAAATCATTATTAATATTGACAACTATATTTATGAAAAACCAAGGGAATTAAAACCTTATTCAATTCCAATACGCCTAACTTGACCGCAGATTTATAATCATTGCAATTAATGTACGCAGATTATTCAAATGTAGTGTATTATCCGTTAACTATTGCAATTTAGTCTTTATTACAAAGGGTTAAAGTCCCATAAATTAAATTGATTGTATAATTATAGTTGTTCTTCAGGGAATATGGCGTCAAGAGTACAAACTTTTATTGGCGCAGAAACAATGGTATCGACGCCTTCAATCATTTTATATGACTATATACTTGATATTTAATAAATCAGTGTTCATAAACGGCTGAAGCGGTCTTCGTTAAATGCACTATTTGTCAAATTTTTACCTTCATTTTAATATTGTGTATATTTTTGGAGTACATAGAATTTTCACTTAATCAATGTATTTATAACAGAATTCAAATTACCCCTATCTTAGTTGTACGGTAATGACCTGCAATAAGCGAGTGAAATATCTTTGTACGTAACAATTCTATCGACTATAATACTTTTTTTTTAAATAATCTTCATTATCTTTTATCAAGTAAGTTTGATATTATAATCTTTGGCAACAAAAATTGTCATTAAAAATCGAATTTAGAATTATTTTTTATTTTTACTTCTTTAATTTTTATTAAGAACAAGAAGTTTTTATGATTTAGTGAAACTGTGGTATATCTCATAACTACAATCAAACCATACTTTGTATGCAATTTACAAGACTGCATCTAAAGATAAAATACATAATCATCTGAAGTAGAATAAGTGATCTGTAGGCGCTAAGTCCGTCCCTAAACAAAACTAGCCATTAAATATGAAAATACGTAATGACTGCCTTTTGACGTCTTGAGAGCCGGTTCCAAAATTAAATGATACGTTTTAAAAATGGAATCGCTTCGTCCCGCCTTTTTTCCGAGATAACCTTTATCCCATTCGGTTTGCGAACGAAAAAGAAACGAATGGTGCGTTTTAATTTTTTAAAATGACATTCTTGTGGTTTTTTCTCGCGGGGAATCTTTGTAATAAGTTTCGGACCGGCTTTTTGCGATCTCTATGGTTTTCGATTTGTTTTACTGGCATGATTAAATTTTGTGAGGTTGCCATGTGAGAAATATTAGTATTTTTTTTTAGTTATTTAGTTTAGTCAGAGGTTTATTGAAGTGAATATGTCATGTCAGTCATAATTAAGTTCGGTGGATAAATGGCTCGATTTAAGTATTGTGGATGTTATTTAAAGTTTTCTAAAGATTAGTGAAGGTTGAACGAACATTCTGAGAATTTGCGGTGGTATATAGTCATGCGGTTACTCATGTTAGGTATTGAATATTTAGACAAATTTTAAAATATTCATTTTTAAATCAACAACGTTTTCATACTTAAATTCAATCACTCAACCTATTACTTCTCATACTTAAACAGTTTTAATTGAAATAAAAATTATCTACTAGCAAAGGTATTCAAGCCTAATAAAACCTTTAGCATTTTAAGGAAGTACCAAATGCTTAATACATAGAATATATAAAAAACAGAGGGTTTCGTAGACGTTGGAAAGACGTCACTTGTAAGCGACGCGGGGTGGTGCCACCCCTATCTTCCTATCTTGTCTAACACAAGGCTGATTCCATCTTCCCTCTCGCTTTGTGTCATCTGGCAGTCTGGGGCGACCAGCTCCAGTGAATAATGTATTGTTGAAAATACCTAATAATTATTGTAGAATGGGTGCAATAATTGTTTGTACCTATTTCTAATGTGTACCTTTGTATGGGAATAAACATATTTGTATTTTGATGTCATCTATCTATATATTTATAAGTGAAGCAAAATTTTTGGGATTATTTTTCAGAATTGGGAGTTCAGAGAAGGTATATTTTGCAGTTAAACTTTAAATGAACGTCTTAGCTTTAATGTTTATAGGTATACAAGATACTAAAATAACGATTAAATTTCACCGATGGTTTGAACCCATAAATAAATCAAAATCTTTCATATTAAAATATCCAGTTTTATATTTAAATATCGTTAAGATGTAAATAATTATCTCACTTATATGAGAAAGTAAAAATTAAGAATCGAAGACAAATCGAATGGGTGATATGAAACAAAAAAACTATTAAGTATTTCTTTCTTCGAGCGTTTGATATACAGCCCATTAACAAAAGGTGTCTAGGAAATAAATCAAATTGTATCAAACGGGATGTAATCAAATTTTACAGCCGCGACACGGCCGGTAACGGAACCCCGCCGTAAAAACGAGAAAACTTTTATGTCGCCCATAATACGGACAAACCAAGACGTAGGCAGGAATAAAAATATGGAACACGTTGATATCCAAATCAAGGAAATACTACTAGCAATTTCGCACGGTCGTAATTCATAATCTTATAGATATCAAAGTGTCTATTTGTAACAGAAATAACAGCTTAACTTGAACATGGAAAAGTAGGTATATACAATATTCTTATAGAAACAAATTTAAAAAACGTTTTTCTATATGTATAAAATCTCTGAAATGGCTGCACCGATTTTAAAGATCGATGTCTCTCATTCCGCCAAAAGTGAATAGTAGTAGCAATACATATCAATGATATATTTTGTAAGTTACTTGTTGAAAAACTATTGAACGCGTTTGAGTCATATTTATAGTATTAACAGCTGATAACCTGGCCTATCATGTAGGCTGTTTTATTTAACTATGTATTTAAAAATTGAAAGTTTAAGTACTCGTATAATATTATTTTTGAATAATAATAACTATAAAAATAATAAACAGTAAAAAGATATAAAAACAACAAAATTTCATTCGAATAGTTTATATCATGTGTAAATAGACATTTGACAGATGTATGGATGAACTGTCAAAATTCATATTTATTCTTTAGTTATGAGTTCTCACACGTCGTCGTAAAAATCTTGAAATATTAAAGTGTATTTATTAGTTTTTAACGAGAAATTCCAACGCGACTACCTTTTTTTAAAGTCAATTAAAAGGGGACAAATCGATATTATAAGATTTGTTTTCCGATATATATATTTCACTAAGAAGAAAATACTAGTTCATAATTTAACCGGTTTCTTCAACCATCCAGTGAAGCGCGGCTTAGGTGAATAAAGTAATTTAAACATAAAATTCGTTTTAAAAATAAAGCAGCGCCACCATGCAAATACTTTAGTTATAGAACTGCGTTAGAAACTTATTCATTATAGTCACCAATACGCCTGGTTTAGGATTAGTTTAAGATAGGATAATTGAAGCGCTGCCAATCCAATTTTTCAACATAAATAGAGATTTTTTGAATGATTATACCTACATGTGCGCAAGTTGATAGGTCGTGAAACGAACTCTAGTAGACTTCTATTAAATTTCGAATGCTCAAACTAAAAACAAACAAAGAGTACATCATAGGATAATTAATTAACGATTTCGTGTACCTGAGCTATCACCCAGTGAGCATTATGCTTCTTTAGCGATGGCTATACATATAGAAAATATAATTATACGAATTTAAAAACAGATACTAACGTACAAAATTCCAATAAATTCCTATTCGATCCAAACGCAACAATAAATACTAATAAAACCGTCTCGTTTTGCTCTGTTCGTAAAATCGGGCACATGACGTCTTAACGACACCTATTATGGGACTTGTGTCTGGTGTGTTTAATTGAAAAATTGTATCGTTGCAAGTATCTGAGCGGATGCGGGCCCAGACGACTATTATTCCATTTGTCCATCCGCATAGGGACCAACACTAAATACGTGTCAATAAACCGATTTCCGAACGCGCCCACCTTAATTGCAAAACTGTTATAACACTTTTTTACCACAGTTATTGACTACATAGATTCACTTCACGTTACTTTATACCTCAGAGACATCACGTTACATAATGCCCTATCAAATATTGTTTCTTTCGAGCATTCCGAAATTTATAGACAGAAATCGAAACGTGCATTACACTTCACGAACTTTTCATCTAACAGTGATTCATAAACAGGATCGAATTTAAATATAATTCGAATATTCCTCCTACAAATTTAGTGTTTCCAGTGTTACCTTTTTGCGTTTTTAAATACATAATTTTATAGATATAAGATAATTCGTAGCTATAGCAGGTAGTAAAACATTATAAAAACTATTACGAAATAATTATATTATTTAAGTTGTAAATTGTGTATTTCAATATACAAAAGCCTCAGTGAAAAATCAAACCTTTCATGAAGTCACTTGAAATTTTAAAAAAAATGCATGTAGTATAGGTTTTATCTAAGAAAATGTAATTTAATATATTTATAGAGGCCCAAAATCGATAATATGCAATCGATACTTAGAAATTTTTTCGTTAGAAACTTATCTATGTCGAAACCGCTATCAGCGTTCATAACATACAGATTATACAAGAATTTCGCTGAAGTCAATACTATTGCTATTCAATAAGACTATTAAAATGTCAACACCCATCTTAAAAGTGTTATCGAACACAATAAATCTAACCACGAACTATGTATTTGGCTAGTCGCCTATTTTAAATAAAAACAAGATTCCGTGGTTTGTTTTACCTGCTACAATCAATTTAATAAACTTATAGATAGCTTTACCGCTTTAACTCTTCGTTCCGTCTACAGGTCAGCTCTAAGATACTATTTTATAATAGGAATTATCGTCCAAACTACGTAACATATCATGTAGCTTAAATTATAATAACACTCGGTTAAATACTTCCAAATTTGATTACAATGTTTCAAGTTAAAATACACTTTGTTAGGCATATCTTATTACATACTTAATTACCTCTTGCTTGCATGAAATTAAATATGAAAAGATTTACAGCAATTTATAAAAAAATACATTTACAGGACATTATTAATCCTTCAGAATTATAGTTTCTACAAATTAATTAAAGTTGATTAGTGCAGTTTTACAGGATACTTCAAGGATTTTAGACCTATTAAATGGTCCGTAAATGTTAGTTACCAGAGTTACGAAATAACGTGCATAAAACTCAGTGTTATAGTTATTAACTTATGCAGTCTCTATTAACTTGAACATTGCAATGTTCTATAGTATAAAAACAGTATATTCCCTTTTAAAATTGGTTAATTACTGTTTTTTTAACTATATACTTGACCCGTAATATATTTAAATTAATTACGATATAATAGACCATTAACCTCTGGCTTAGATTAAATTTACAAATTGAAACCAGTTATCTTTACATTTATATTGTGAAATTGTAAACACTGCTCCTTGGGGTCGTTAGCTGGCACATGAACCCAGATACGGTTATCGTTGGACAGTTTCTTAGTCAGATTTTACGTAAATATTCCGTTCCCGAGATAACGGTTTCCTTTAGCTATGTCAACACTCGTCTGTGTAATTTTTAAATAAAGAATTGATTCGGAATATCAAATTTCACAGCTCAAGCCTCCACAAAATTATTGACAAATATCACCAGAACACTCTTATTTTAAAACTTAATAACGAATTACAAAAATAATACTGAATAATATATAAACTCCTTCGATTGGCATTTTAGTTTTAAAAGAATTTATATTATTGGTTCATGTTTTTCCGGACGACGGTCATCGTTCTAATTTTAAACTCATGTCCGTTTGAAATAAATAGGAAAAAAAACTGCCTCATCATAAATAACGTTGACATAAAGCCGCCCACGCGCGTCTTATTATCGTATCTGTCCGTTTGTCCGTTCGTTACCTCTATTGTGCTTGTATGAATAAGATTAGCCACACAAGCGCTTGATTGACTATTTGAAGCCGAATTCTTTGACGCGTTTCTATACATTCACTATGCGCAATTTTGAAACCTATTTTGGAAATGTAAACCAATACAATATCTATAAAGTAAATAGCAAAATAAATCGAATTAACAGCCTACTTACAATTTGTAAATGTAATGGTATTTTTATAACTATAAATGTATAAATGATTGTATCACAACGTGTAACACGCTAGAAATACGTATAAATATTAAAAACCTACTTTGTAATTCTCGGTTCGAACCGGAATTTAAAAAAAATCAGATTTTACCATATAGATTTAAAAACAGACGTGTTTCCAATTATAAATCTTGTTAACCTCAAAATGTACACAATATTTCGAATTTCAAAAAGAATTCAAAAGCATTCCGCACGATTCACGAAAACGAAGTCTAGAGTCATTGTCCTTCCAACCCTTGGCCGATAAACAGCTGAATCACCTCGCTTCAATTAATATTATTTAATGTATCTGACGTATTAGAAGAATTACATTCGTTAAAGACAGTGGACTACGCAAGAAACGACGTGACATGACTATAGACACTTGTTTCTAACATACTTCATATTTTGTTAACATAATTTAAATTATGTGAAGTTTTATTTCATTTTATACTACTTTATGCTTTTTAAACTCTAATATGTTTAATATGCCTACTTTGCCATTAATCTCGCACACGCATAAATCAATAACATACGTGCCTAGAATCATGCAAATTATGACAAACGATTACAATCACCACAATTATGAATTCTCTAGGAGCACTTTAAAAAGGATGTTTTAACATTCGCTTACAATAAACTCTCAAATTAACGAATTAGCTCTGAATCCAAACTGCGCAATTAAGCCCTCCACAGAACACCAATTCTAAAATGAACAACGATATTCAAATTGAAAAAGGAACGCGCTACGAATAAAACAATGAGCTATAAGTACGGGCGACATAATCACTTAAATTACTTATTGGTGTATGCTAATTTATCCTGTATTCTTTAAGAGTAAGGATGAAAACGGTATTCATTATTCTAAATAGAGGATGTCGGTATGCGAAGACGCATCTAGAGCGGTTCGAATGCGAAACCAAATTCAAAAATGGAATGGAAGATCAGAATTTAAATAACAAATATGTAGGTGCGTTCGGAAAGCGCGACACGGTCAGCCGTTTTTGGATGGCGCATTTAAAAAAAAAACATTAGAGCAAAATTAAAATAGCCGCACAGATAGTTTTTGGATTACATTTGAAGTGTATCAACTGTCGTACTATTAACAACGTTCAAAATTATTTAAATATTATATTAAATTAATATTAGGCTATATTCCATTTCAAACACAAACAAAAACTAATATACTGTTAGCAAGACTTGAACACACGTTTTAAATTAATATAAAATTTTTAATGAATTTATTCACTTAAAGGCATAGTGTACATGACATTTCTACACTTTAACAGCGATAAAATAATATGAAATATAAATACAAAAACTATTCTTAAACAATACCTATTTGTTCCAATTTCATTACGTTACGACCCGTTAAAAATGTATTGCTCTTTTTAGTGGTAATAAAAATTTGTGATTCCGTCGTTCGAAGTACAGACTAATAAATTATTATCTGTTTTGGCGCGTCGTTAACTCTAATTATATTATATTTGACAAATGACGGCGTCTCTAAATTTAAAATACACTATTTTCCGATTAGTACAAAAACGTACAGATGAAAAATGTATAAGTAAGTCTTAATAATCAATAATTGCAAATAACGCATATAAATTGGTTTAATTACCAAGTTGATTATTACAATTACACCTTTTTACTTTAGCTCATGCTGAAATTAATTAAAATGATCGGGATTAATTTTTATTGCACAAACAAGAAATGTTGTACAATTAATGACATAAATAAATAACAATTCTAGTTAGAGAAGACAATTTTCTAAAAGCGATTACTTATTTTAATCCGTCTTGAAAAATAGATTTATCAAAGACATTAGAACGAAATGTCTCAAACCGGACCTTCCAGTTATTTAACATGTCCATAATATATCATTCGGGTTATCTAATACATAATTATTTTAATTTATGTGGTCGGTGACGATGACCGTGTATTCAAAATGTTTCTAAAAATGGAGGGCGAGGCTTTAATAATGAAAATGTTTTAATATATTGATAATATAATTGGATGTGTGCAAAAAATCCATTTTTAAAATTATAATGTGGAAAATCTTCATCCAAATTGAGTAGGTATATTTTGATGTTTAATAAGTTTAAACGGTTTGTAGTATCGTGGCTAGTATAGTTGATTTTTAATGAATTGTTATACAGACGAAATTTATTTGATATTATATTCGTAGTTAAATAAATGCCATCATCAGAACCGTAAGGTCACAATTTGTAGCATTGTCTTCTGAAGTTCATAAATATATACTTAAAGTTCAATTTCGCCTACTTCCGTAGGTTAAAAAATATTTCCAGTATTTGATTACATTATTTGTTAGTTATAATATATAAAGCTAAAAGATTGAATCTTAAATTATGTTACAATTTACAAATTTACAGACACTTGAAATGAATATAATTTTAATACCAAATTGAAAACTTGTAATTTTTTGAAAAGTTTGCATTTAAAAAAAACATTTATACTTGATTTGGAACAGACCGTCATTTCTTTTTAATTCATGCTTTTTTACCATTAGCTTTAATCAGTAATTTCAAATATAGATTCGCGTTATATTATCTGTATTCCGTTGAGGACCGTCTTTCTTTATCTTTACTATGCCAGTAAGTGCCAATAATAAGTTTAATGGCGTTTGAAGCAGCGCAGATTGGCAGAGTCTTATAAAAATTAACAACCGTCTTCGAATAGAAAATAAAGTATGAAATAAACATTTCTACTTTTAAATGAATTCTTAAAAAAATTTAAAGATGCATCGATATCCATTAGCCGTAGCCATTTTAAATGTCAAATGATTTTGACATGTGAGAAAGAGACTGTAATATACATTTAAGATACGATGCGTTAAGTATTTTAGGAATAACAATTTTAATCTTTATTATTATGAAAAACGCTTTATTATGTGTTTCGAATGCGAATAAAGTGCATAATTTAATTAAGTAGGTATTTTGAAATCTTTTTATCTAAGTAGAAGAGTATTTTAAGATAACTTTATGTTTGGTGTATGTATTTTTAATTTTAATACATTATTATAGCTCCACGAATATCAGCATCTAATACGTACCTACAAATTAGAAAACATCTTTTCCTACTTCCTATAAATATAATATGAATATACCTATACATAACTTATGGGAAAAAATTCTCTAGAACCAAAGTAGGCTGCGTATATTTCAAGATAAACAAACAGCCTCTTCAAAAGCGTTTTTGCAATATAAAATTAATTTAAATTTTCAATGAAATGTTAATTATACATTATCAAATAATATATACTGTACTGATAAAGGGATTATAACTAAAAACCCAATTTGCAATGATTCATCGAATTTTAATACCAAAAAAGAATAATCGATTTTCAATCCATTTAAAAGCGTGTTAATGATACACATTATATTGTAATATCTAAACTAGACACACAGACAAACTACAGGTGAACAACAAGATAAGTTATCACCGATATTACTGGGCCATCGGCGAATTATCGAATATTAGTGGACAAATTGATAATATGCTTGTCGTAAAACTTTATGATATATTGTATTACAAAAACTATACAAATATTATTACTGTAATTTTGTTACCCTCGTTTTAATAAAGGTACCAAGCTTTTGGTTTTGGTAGAACTTTTTCGGGAGTACTTAATCGTTTATTGAATATACTTATCATAAAGTATAGAGGTACTTAAATCACGGTTGATTTTAACTTAAAACCCGTTATTAGCAGTCGAACGGAACACATATTGAAATACATTCAAATAAAAATTAAAAAGTATCTGTACAAAATGCATTTTTACAGTTCAAACCTTTATCTGTCTTAATATTAACAGGAAATATATTAATGGCTTTAAAAAAAACAAATATAACCTCATGACTATTGTCACCAAACTGTAGATTAATATTAATCATATAAGTAGATACATACATGTATAATTACTTATTAAACTGAAATAATTTATAATTTAAAAATACAGTCTTGTAGGTGTATATATTATATTTTAAATTTAAAATCTATGCACATTCTTAGTGTCATATTACACTTTTTTTTCTAATGCTTTACTGGCTTCCTACTCTATAGACTATACGAGTCTCTAATACTTTAATATGAATAAAAATAACAAGTAACAATAAAGTATAGCTATAAGGATAATATTTATTTCGTATATTATTTTGTTTTCGGGAGTTTTTATTTTTGGTATTTCTAGATTCCAACTAACATTCATCATAATCCTACCAATCATTAAAAAAATTAAAGAACTGTCAACCCGTGTGGTGGTTTATCATAATTACACCCTATACACATTGAGAATTTCACAAAGCGTTGTTGGTCACTTATAAAGTCCTATATTTATCTACATACAATATTTTTTTTATATCAGTAACTAAGAAATCAAATACTTAACTTTTCTAACCTATTTTTTATTAAATGGAAGACAAAAACGCACGATGCTGTTACCAGTAAATATATTTTCAAACTTTAGAATAGTGTAATTTTTGTAAGGTCAAAAATCAATGTACCTATCTAAGTATCACAAAAGAACGTATGTATTTCACTGTTTTGGGATTTAATTCGTAAATAAATTAAACCCGCGCGAAGTCTAGGAAAAAACCTAGTTTAAATATAAAAATAAGAAACAATACGAACTATTTATAATCAAAACTAAAAACGCTATAACCTAAATAGTAAGGTTACTTTAAATCTAGTAAATTAATTAAAAAATCAACACAGAAACGAATAAATTAGCAATTATAGTGTCTAGTGAGTCTTTTTTGCCCGTTTTTTAATAAAACCGTATATAAAAACTCAAAGCTGATTAAGAATGTAATTACCAAAAGGCAAATAGTAAGGAATATAAAAATTTTGCAACTGTATTCGTAACTTTTGTGTTTGGAAGTTTGTATGGGAAGATAAGATATGATGCGTATATAAAAAATCTTTTACTGTTACACGGAATTCTAAATAGTCTAGTCTAGTCACCGAAAGACGTGCAAAAGTCCGCCAGGATGGTAGGCGATAACTGAAATAGATATTATTGATTTACTAGCTGACCCAGCAAACGTCGTTTTGCCACACAATAATAGGGGTTGACTGTAGAGGGGTGAAAATGGGGGGTTGTATGTATTTTTATATGCTGTATCTTAAAAAAA
>JAOSYY010000007.1:712571-749641 GCA_025727935.1 Hebomoia glaucippe
TCTCAGGCCTACTGAATAACTATATAAATTTTCATAAGGTTCGGTCGAGCCGTTTCGGAGGAGTTCAAGTTCGAACAAGTGACACGAGAATTTTATATATTAGATTACAAATTTCCGAAATTCCGTTCACTTCAGTCTCAACGTGCATTACAACTCCTTACGAACTTTTCGTATACGAACAGTGTTTCTTAACCCGTGCGTGATTTAAATACAATTTAGACACTTCTTCCATTCATTTAATTATAGCATGTTTACCAAATCTATAAATAAAATGACCAGCAAGATTCAAGATTATAAAATAAATATATTAAAGTAAGCAGAAGTCGAATGATTTCAGGACTAACGGATCCGTCGAAAATTTCACTGCGAGTAATTTGTTACTTATCTTTAAAGAAAAATAATGTATCAAAACCAAGTAACGAGCGATCGAATGATACTTAATCTAACATACTAAAATATTTAAGCTTTTAATAAATAATTAATAAGGTTTTCATATTTAAATTAGAAATAAATAAAAAATTGTTACTTTAAATTGTTAGAAACAATCGAGTTTATGAATCACTGTGAAACCCGAATTCACTTGTTTTTCAAAGAGAAGTTCTCAGCAATATCTCTGTATTTATTAAATATACAATAAAATTATCACTGATATGTATTTGTATGTTACTAAAATGAGATATGGTTGTTACTAGCGTTCGCGTATTTTAAAGTATGAGGGTAAGTATATATCCTAATTAAATTCTACTTTGTCTAAAAAAACCTAAGTATTCTATTGACTTCAGTAAAATAAGCTGTTTGAAACTGAGTGCAAGTCACTATTACTAGAAGGTTTGAAACATTACTCATTTTGCTTATTTATAATTAGACAATTAAAAAATATTATCTAAACAGGGTGTTATTACTATATTTTAGAAAAGCCTATCTTATCTAAAATATAAACGATTAAAATCGAAAAGGTATTTTCAACCAAGAGTTTTAATGTAACACATTTTAACTAATATACATAAGTATGTATTATATAAATTTATAATATGTGTAGATTTGTTATTTAACTGTTTCTCTTACTATTTTTTATACAGAATAATAAAATTTTAACTTATCACTTTTGTAAGTTTTTTTAAATACAAGTTACCTAATAAATCGTACTAATAAACAAAGACCTATCCTGCTTCGAAGCCTAGGTCACAGTTATTAATGTCAAATGCTGCCCATGACATTAATGTCAAACGAGCACCATAAGTGCTTACATTATTAGATAATTATTATAAATATTTATACGATTGAACGTGTAAATAATTATTCCATTTTAGAATATTCTTGTTACTACAATACAGTATTTATATTTGAAATAATACATATATAGTTTTTGAAATTTATACAGGTACTAACACATTTGAATTCCTTAGAATTTTTTTATCTGTTTATCTCTTATAAGTAAGAATATTTGATATATTGTAATAGCTACAGAACTGCGCTATTAATGGGTTACAGAGAAAACGTTAACATGAAACTTTCACAGATACACAATGAGATTATTATTAAATATTATTTAAAAGAAGAAATCCTAACTTAATTTTCCATGAATACATTCGGCTTTAAGTCAAAACTATTGCGTACATAATAAATGTAATTTTTTATTTTTTGAAGTTTAAGCAGTCAGTAATAGGGAAATAAAATTTAATTAATTAAGAAGGAATACTCTTTTCTGATGTATATTGTTTTTAATTAAAAAAAAATTGAAGAATTTTGTATGTTTTCTTTCAAATACAGATACCAAAATGATTCCTTATTTTTAATCTAGGTACTTTCAAACATACGTACTTTTTATAGCAATGCGTAATTTAAAATGCAACTACACCTTGCCGACGGCAAACATTGTTACTACGAGCAAAAGTGATAAATTTATATAAATACAATTATTTAATTTTATCGGTTCGAGAAATAATTTTTATTATCGGATTTGCTTCTGTTTATTAGCGATAATAATTGATATAAGTTTATCTATACGTAATAGTTTATTTGTTTTCGTATGAATCATACGTAATTTGTATTTTTATTAATTAATTAAAATGATGATCCGAATATAAAATACATTATTGACGATTCTAAATTTATTGCAATTTAAAAAAAGCAGTCCTGATTTTTTCGTATTATTGTTTTTCACTTTTTCCATTAATTAGCGGTTCATATATAGCCTTTAATATTTGAAGTGTAGAGAACACAGAGCTGTTCACTTAATATTCTATTATGCTATAGAGCAGTTTTTTTCAACATCATAATTTATTCATTTATTTTGAAATATAATAATAACACTACATAACATCCGAATACCTCTGAACAGAACGAGAAAAAGGGATTAAAGTTTATATGTTACCTGCTTAAAAACAATACAACCCTAAATCTTTGTAAACTTGTCCCCAACCGTCCCGTTACGAATCTTTGTGGCTCGAACGAAAAAAACTTTCTTTTCATTGTCAATTGAATTTTATTGTTGGTTTCTTAGATAGGCTCTTCTGTACCCAACCGTGCGTTTAAAGCCCCTTGTAAGTCTGCCTATTTTACTACGCCATTTCGATCCCCATAAGAGCAATCTACAATAGACACCCCGCTGAATGCCATTTCATCTCATTTATTGTCATAAAACTTCATCCATTTCATCAGGTGTCCTAAAATCAAGAACACTAAGACGTTTCTTCTCGTATTCACCCGTCCATATATTTTATAATATAGTTATCATTGAAAACATTATGGTAACTTAGATATTGCAGAACAATAATATCAGCTTTTATAAATTCGTACTTTATATGAAGTGCTTCGACCACTTAGTACTTCCACACAGCACTTATTGGTTTCAGAATTCCAAATTATTTCACTTAGAACGTTTCATTAAATAGATACTAAATAAAAAACATCCGTTGACAATCAAGTTACTGACCTGTTTTATGTTTACCTTTTTATTGTAATTAATGGTATGTTTATAATCTAGACTTAATAGGTCATCGCACCATTAACACTACTCTCATTATCTTATAAAATCTCGTGCATTTAAAAGTTTTATCACCCACAACAGGTTACCGTGTGTTATCTTAACTTTTTATGAGCTTAAAGCATTCATTTCGTTTTCATTATCGCGAGTTATGCGTCGGCAGTCGTTCGGCGCATTATACGGTATTATACATTCATGTTACGTCCGTCTTGTTAAAGCAAATCCCTCGCGACGGGAGACAGTTTAAATCGTTTTAACATCAAATTTGGCTAATAATTTTTATAGCCATACTGACTCTACATAGCGAATTCTCTCATAGAAAATTTACACGACGATGATTTTCTTTATAGTGACTCCATACAGTGAAAGCCTTACTAACTTTAGCGGCTCTACCAATGTTTATAGAGTTTGATGGATGTGTCAATGTCACGTGCGTGCGAAAAGATTGTGTACGTACCCTAGGCTGAGCCATGAAAGCTCGGCCCGAGCCCGGGTGTAAAGCTCCGCTGGCCACCACGAATGCTGTTTTTCACGGGCTCAAGCACACACCACACAAGCACGTTAACACACACAAATTATTGACACCGTCACAACGGCCCGCTAGCTCACTAGTGTCATAATGCACACGCGACGGTCGGGGCTTTGTGAACGTATCGGTACGCGGCGTGGCCGAGCGAGGCGCGGGGTGCGGGAAGCCCGGCGCGCTCGGCAGTCTGTCGGACACTGGCGCGGCGAGGAGCGCTGAGCCCGACGCGGGGGCGTGGCGGTCGGCCCCACGATGCGCGGACCAATAGGAGAGCAGTGTTGCGGAACCACGGATGGAACCTTGCACTCGTTACTCCGTCGCGCTCCCTACAACCAACTTAGCAATTTCACCGCTAATTCTAGCCTATTTCATCCAGGGCAACGCAGCATTACTAAATAGTCTTAATTTTTTATATTTAGAGATTATGAAGGACAAGATTTTTTTTAACATCTAGTAAAAATAGATCCTATTTTTTTGCAATTTTTAGCTGTGTCAGTTAAGATGGTCGATAAATATTGTTTACTGTGTAATGAGTTGTGGTAATTCAGCGCATTTACCACTAAAGGCGTCGCCTGTACCATACAACCACTCCTCGTTCGATCACATACGGGGACGCACGTTTTTTTCCGCGCACCGATTTCAGATTTCCTCCGATTTTTCCTAATCAAAATATCTTAGAGTCTTTCGCGTGGAACATGTATGATATTTGAATGGTATTTTTTTTGCAGATAATTGCTTATATGTAGTGTTTGACGCCTGAATTGTTTTAAAGTGTAAAGTTTTTGACTTTCCAAATTAATAGTTTTGAATAAAAAAATTCTATTAAACATTGACAACATTTAGTGGTTACAAGTCAGTTACCAGACACAATAAAAGATAAGAACACAAGGCTGTTGTCTTTTTTAATTTTGATAATAATTCAATACAAATTGTTTCGTATAATTAAATTACAGCGCCTAGTTTTGACTAATTCATTAAATTTACATTTTCAGTAAATAAAGAATGCTATTATGATAATTTAAGTTAGTTTTTATTTTAAAGGGACTTTTAAAATTGTTTATGAACTATAAAAAAATGCGAAATACAAGGTTAAATCATTTTTAAGGTAAATGAACTTTTTAATTTTATTCTATTTTTAACAGAAAACATATCTAGGTAAGCATAAGGTTTATAAATAATTTGAAAATATAATTTATGTTTTTCATTACAATGTAGGTTTTCCTTTTAGAGTATATTTTTATTTTAATATCTATCTAATGCATCTTTTTCAATAGAATTGTGGCTAAATTTAATATGCTAGTACTTAGACATAATCCATACTCATGAAAAGAGTGTAATGTGTTTGTGTGGTGTTATTTTATAAACGAAAGCATTTATTTAAGAAAAAAGTTTAACAGTATACAAGAAATATTATTCTATGTATACATAAACAATATAAATATATATGTTATATATATTTAAAGAGAGTGTCAGGCTGCAATTAAACAAATGTTAAAAATAAAATAATTAAATCCGGTGACATTTTGTACTTAACAGTCATTAACAATTTCTAAAATATAATACCTATTGAATAATATTATATTAATCCTTATGAATATTATAGTACGTAATGTTTCTATTACTATTATAAAGACTTAAATATCTCTTACCTTATAAAATTTTAGAGACAAAACCCTTATTTCACAATTTTTTTTACTTATCTAGTCGCCACAATTCAACCGTAATGATTAAATTATTTAGTTTATTTTGTAAAAGAATAATTAGATATATATTTTCTAACTCTAAAAGAAATCTTAACTCACACGTATCTATCATTCTGCGGATAATGTCCTTAAACATGATCTAAAACATTTGGATTAAATTATAATATATATATATACATACATTAATGTTCTAAAAATTTATAAAAAAAAACTAGAAAACATATGATTACCCGCAATAATGCTATTATATTATAGTTTGCAAGTTTTCAGTCCGACAAAGCATTAGACATTATGGTAGACCTCACAGTATTACGACAGTGATTTGAGGATCACTTGATGGTTAATACTTCAATAATATGACATCATAGATTCAGTTCAGTATGCGCTATTTATTTCTATTGTGTCTAAGAAATTCATAGAAGTCGATGTCCTTGAATTTTGATATAGAAACCTTCTTTAAAAGCTTCAAATTTACCATTAGTAAGATCTTTTTTAAATATGTTAGTACGTAAGACCCGGCGGGAATCGAAGCGGACCCCTAGTACTCACCGCTGTCGATAAAACCATGAAAGATAATTAATCCTTTTGTATCGAATAAATAGTTATACCTTAAACAATTTCACTAACGTAAATTTTTAGGGTTTACCTACTATTAAAATCTAAAGTCGACAAATTGCCGGTGAAATCACAAGTTCAAGTCGTGAAAGGCTGAAAATTTTGTCTTAAAAAACCAATTAAACGGTTTGTGTATATTATACAGATCAAAACTTATAAAGGGTTACTCAAAATATATTTTTACTAGTCTGTATTATGTTAAAAGTACAAGCTCTTCAACGTCATGATTTCGACAATTAGTAACTACAAATTAATTAATATCATTTTAAAAACATAAAAATGCTAGATGATGTTCTGACTTGCACCGACTTTACGTTTACCACAGTGTATTGACAAATCTATTTCTTATAAACTTTACGAAAATCAATGTCTGCACTGCAGGTCTTAGAGATTATCTTCTTATTAGATTGAAATACATTTTTTGTAGTTATCGGTTTTATTTGTAAATTTGGTGCCCTTGATAATGAGATCCTAAGAATATTTTTTGGATTTCTAGGTTTTCCTTTACTTCATCGCAACAGCAGAGTCAAGCTAGTTGGAAAGAATCTTATTAAATCTTTCCTGCATATTCCCAAACCGTATCTCTGAAATTACCCACATTCTCAGCAAAAACATTTAGGAATCGAGACTATATATATTTAAATTTTGAATTCAACTTAGTTGCTCATTAAATGAAAACTATAGTTTTCAATTAATATAAAAATTCAAATGAATAATGTCTCTTAGTTATATCCAACTGAAAATTATTTAAGTGCTGGGTACAATACGTCCTAATTTTAACTTAACAATCGGAATAACCTGCAATTTACATATTTCACTGTAAAATAATACAGTCAACGCCATCTACTGATCAGTATATAAATTAATAAGGGTTGAAACAGAGTTCTTCAAGCTTAGGTGGTCCAACAAAATATCACGTGTCCCCCCCTGCTGGGGGATCGGCAGACATATTTCTGTGACCGTAATTATTCATCAATTAATTACAAACAGTTGTCTATAAAAGTAAATAAATAAAAATAACCATAAATAAGACCAGCAGCAGCACGTCATTCAATAATAATTGATGTGGTACGGCGTAATATGGCTAAAGTCTTGAGGTTTGTAACTCTTAGGTCTGCTGGTCTTAGAACTGTCCATGGGCGATAGTAAACGCTTACCATCAGGTGAACCGTGTGCTAAAAAACAAGTTGACCAGTCTCCTGTGCTAAAGTAAAATATATTTTTACTTCAGGATTTTAAACAATGTAGTCCAAGTGCGTTAAAATCGATGTTTAGAAAAAGCTCTATGTTAGAAAGCTGTAACATTTTTTTCGGTATATAGTCGGGATCGTAGCATGTGTTGAAATTGTTTACTACAAGGAAAACTCATATATAGGGCCTAGTTTTCGCAGTCTTTATATTATTTAGTTATAAAGCTAATTTTAAAAATAGTCTTGTCTATTCGTTTATCAATTATCGCGAGATCTCAGAAACGATACGGATACGGAAGCGGAGTTTTTGCTCACATTTACTTAGCTATTTATTACATAGATTTCTGTGTTTATTAGTGTACTTAATAATTATATTTTATGATATACAAGTGCTAGTTTAGTCAAAGATCCATAATCGTTTTATTTCGTAGACATCTATTTAACTGATTAAGCTTATAACGTGTTAAACAGATACTACGTTGGCATATTAACATTTAGTCATAATATACTTTATTTAGGCCTGTATTCTTGTTTTACGCTGAAAATGTTTTGTCAACAATTTTTACCTAAATGTTTAAAATAGGAAATACATCGAGTTTTTATATAGAAAACCTGCATTTAAAGCTAAAATAAAAAAATCCGACGGTGATCAATCTAAAGACTAAGATAAAATATTTATTAACTGCACTTTTGATTGGAATTTTTTAATTTGACTGATTCAATAACATAATCAATAATAATAAAAAATCGGTGTGTGTAAGTATTTTTTATTTTTTAATTAAAAAAAAAATAACTATCTTAATATATTTTTTTTTATCAGCAGAACGTTATAAAAATAAGAAATTATGAAATATGACTGAAGCCTTAAGGCTGGCAACGAGTCTCCTCGATCTCCTGGTCTTAGAGGTATCCATCGGCGGCAGGAATTTCTTAGACGGTGAAATGTATGCTCACTTGCCTTCCTATCGTATAAAGAAAACAAATAATTAATAGGTATATCATTAAATAAATAACGCCGGCATGTGACTGAGGTATTACCTTCAATTTATTCTGTCATAAAAATAAGCCAATAACATATTTTTACATAAAATTTAAATCTTATAAAATAAACAGATTTAAAATATGATATGAGAGATTAAATCTATTTGTTCATCTATCGTAAGTTTTGTTTTATAGGCATAAGCAGAAACTTATAAGCACTTTAGAATGGGAAAACTTGACGCTTCGTTGACGGTAAATATCTTTAACCACATTACTGAAAAATTAAATATAATACTTAGTTATTTGAAAAATACTGCTCACATATCTGTTTAAAACCTTTTCAAAACAAACAATGAAAAATAAAAATACCGAATATCGTATGAATTTAACTTATATATAACATTGAATTTTAATTAATTTATTTTGAACTAGCTTCCTCCGGCGGCTTCGCTCGCAGTCGATTTTGTCACCCACTTCCAATTGTCTATTATTATTTTTGGGTTGATTTCATTAAAGCTATGATTTTTTCTGCTGACTAATTATATGTATAGATGATATAATTTAAAACACACTTTTGTGGTCATTTGCAACCGATGCAAGACCAGCCTAGGCTGAACTCTATTAATTATGAGTCAACATATAGATATAAGACCAACTTACATTGAAATTTATACCGAACGAATTTGTTCCCTTCTTATATTACTTAATATAGATATTTATTCACAATAATTTTGTAGGCCATAATGTATTGTTGATTCCTTTTCAGCCAATGTACCGGAACAGCTATTTAATAGCGTTTTGTTTTAAAAAATTCAACATGATTCTATGTCTCTATAACTTTTGTTATTTCTAATCCGTTTGAAATAAACTAAACGCTAAATGTAAGGTTATGCTTACTACGATACAATAGTGAAAACGCATTCAAGTCGATTCAGTCGATTCCGAGATGAGCGCGAACATAGACGCAGAAGAACAGAAAAAAATCTAAAAATCTTTGTTTTGTGTTCTAATATGTTAATAAAGTCCCAAAATAATAGTTTATTTTTCAAATGTTTTCAATGTACATACATCAACCAGTTACATTTGTAATATTTTATACCTACTCTTTTTGATATAGAAGTTAGATTCGATTTTTTTTTGTCTTATTGAACGCAAAAATACATCATTTTATAAAATAAATAAAAGGAAACAGTGTAATTGCCCATAATTTGATATTACATCTACATAATATATAAAAATAATTTTCCTCTTTAGGATACCAGTATTATTATGAGGAAAATTATATTTACATATTAAAGTAATGCACGGAATTAAACAAGTTAATTATTTGATTTTTACGATGATTCATATAACTTAATTTTTTTTGAAAAAGTATAAAACAGGCTATCTATACCTATGGGCTGCATCACGCAATCGATTCGAGTAGTCGAAATTATCCTTATTAATATGCTAGACGTGAAAGTTTGTTAGTATGGATGTCTTTACCTTAACGCGTGAAAACTACTGAATGGAATTTAATGTAACTTTATAGAAATTTTTTTCATACATCAGAATAAGACACAGGTTATATAAAGTTATTATGGCACGGGTGAAACCACGCGGACTGCTATAAAAGTATTTAAAAGTGACCAAAGTACACCTAAATTAATTTCCAATATTTAACAACAATGTTTTTGCCAGTAAAGTTAATTAAACCGAGTTAAAAATTCATTTACTAATGGACAGACCATGTCAGATATGAATAGTGTTTATTTATGTGTGACATAGCCTATATTTAATATTGTCTTTTATAAATACTTCTAGTTTGTCTGTTTATTATAAGATCCGTCCGGGTCACGTACCACCAGTCATAGACCGTAAAGTCGTGAAGTACTGTGCGTGTTTCGACTTTAGTCTATGAATTTTCGAATACTCGAAATGAAAATAAATAAGGCCGGTAGCAGAACGTTGCTCAATAACGAATGACTTAATTTGGCTAATGCTTTAATTTCGGCTACGCCTCTCCTAGATCTCCTGGTTTGGAGGTGACCTTGGACGGCAGGAATCGCTTACCACTAGGTGAACTGTATGCCTGTTTGCCTTTCGACCATATATTTTTTTTTCTATATACCTATTCAAACGAACGAAACTGCAGACTAATACTAGTGTGCTGTAATGTACTCAATATTTACAATTATATTCTACATTGAAATTCTTTGATATTCTTGTTATAAACAATTTAAAAGTATAATGAAATAAACAGCCTCTATTAATTAAGGTTTACAAAAATTTACTATTTAATTTGAAAAAACCCGTTATAAATGTTCGCAAAAACAATACACTAATAGGTATTGTGAGTGGTTGCATGTCAGTCGGGAATCGAAGGCGTTACCCCACAGCCACGCCTTGTGTTTAGGTTCTAACAGCTACACTTGATGGCCAGTTTTAATGGTGTTAGTGTGTGTAAGATTCAGTACTAGTGTCCTAATCAGTAAGTTATCATACGGCTGACCATAGTTTTAATTTTATCAAAATGAATAATTATGTTGATAAGACTCATTGTAATAATAAAACTTATTTGACAATTTTCAAATAAATACCTTTATATGAAAAAGCATCTTTATCGACATAGAAAAAGAACATAATTCTTAGGATTTTAGTATCATTTTAAATTCTGGGAACTTACCAGAAGAGATACTAACAGCTTTCCATCATATAACTGGTTTCATTTCCTAGTTTATGCTATACGTAATAGAAAACTTTGTAAATAATATTACATTATGATATTAAGCTTTAGCATCTCAAAACTGATTAGAGAAAATGATCAATTTTAAATATTTCTATGATAATCAGTTTATGGCGTTAATACCGGGCTCAAAAATTATTTTAATAAACTATTTGCTAAAAGCGATACTTCTTGTTCTAAATCTTTTTATATTGATCGAAGGATAAACCTTTATAGATAAATTAAAGGTTTAAATGAAAATTTTCATTAAAGTATCAAACGTGCAACATTTTACTAATTAGGACGCGGTCGTGTAAGCGAAGTAAAAATTTAATGATCTCTGTAATAGCTAACATTCTATTTTTTATTACAACGTTTTATTCGATTCGTGATTCGTTCGGAGCGATTTTATTATTTATAGTCTTTATTCTTATTGCTTTGCTTTTATTTTATTTTCAAGAAAGGTTTTAATGAACCTTATGTTGATAGTACCTAAGTTCGCTTAAAGCTCAAAAATATTTTATAACTATTTCAAAGTAAATATTCAGACGAAATCTACGCAAGAAATCGGTAAAGGTTTTATGCGGAGTAAACTTATAACATTGAAAAACTGTTTTTGTAATATTTGTAATAATTCGATAATATTTAAGAAACAAATTGCTACAAATATACAATAGATTTGTCCGTATGATCTTGTATTGTCTCTATAACGTTGTAGTCTTATAAATAATAAGTGTATTTATACTTAATGGAAAAAGATACAAAATTGACATAAATACAACGGTTTCGACATTAAATTTACTTACAATATGCAACAAAAGCCTTTTAATGCTTAATTGTATTTAACTACGTTTATATTAAACTATAGACATGTTTTTTTTATTATAAAAACGCGTTTTAAATTATTTGACTGAAACCTATTCAACCATTTTATACAATTATTTTATTCTTGTATACCTATCAAATTTTATTAGGGAATTTTATATTACAAAAGGAAAGTGAAAGAAGCGTGTTAATACTTCTAGCGCCATCTGCTGGGGAGTAGCGGGACTACCTGGCTATCACAAGTTTCCCATCTTAAGCTTTTCAAATCATTCATTGAGTAAATTTCATTTATATTCGTAATCAATTATTTTGGAAAATATATTACCTTTCATGTATTACTTTTTATAACCCAAACATGAGAAAATGTTTGTACCCCATACATATTCTTAGGTCTATAGGATTATTTCCTAATACGTACATCAAACTTTATTTTTACAACAGAAGGCGGCCTACGTCCTTGAAGGTCCAATCTATATCCATAGCAAAATTCATTAAAACGAACGCTGCGGTTTATCTATAAATACGTTACATGCCAAAGCAGTACTTTTACATTAATTATGTAAATCTTCGTATTTGCAATAAGTGTTTTTTATAAAAAATAATAATATGATACTTCAACGAATTTACTTATAATTTTGTTTTAATAAAATTAAAACTTACATTATTACATACATATTAAAGAACAACGGTTAAGGTATTTTTAGGTAGATAACTTAGTGTTCTTTATAAGTTTAGGTTTTGTCATGATAGTTAAAAGTTATGTATATTTTCTTATTTAAATAGATTTTAGTAACTTCAATTTTTTTATAAATATTTCTAAAACAAATAACTCCCTTACAAAGTAAGTTTGCATGAAAGCTTTCAAAATCGCACCTTAATTTCTATTTAGCTGTCTGCTTTATCATATCGCCGAAAAGCATGTAAAACATCGGAATAAATATTATGAAATGGTCTTATTTCATTTTTACATTAACAAAAGATGGGATTTGACGTACAGACAAAAATGATCAGTGTCTGAGGTATCACATACCATCAAGAGAGCTTAATACTCGTCTCTTGATTTATAAAAAATGAGAGTTATTATGAATATGATTTAAAAGTTTTAATTAAGAATGGAGTCGTTAATCTCTCTCGTCATTTGCCTCGGGTATTAGACAGAGACAAAAAACTAATCATCTCAGCTTAGACCTTTCCGCGTCCACATTTGTTAAGATTTTGACGGGATCAACTACCCTGGAGATGGCTTTTTAATATTCAAATGTATCATTTATTTTTAATTACCTTCAAATGTTTAACGTTAATATTTTCATAGTCATCCCATACAGTTTCTATTGATATGTAATAACTCAGATCAAGAGCTATGATGAATTTAGGTTATTTAATTCAACACAGTATTTCAAAAAATTGCCCTTAGTAGCTATTAGATCAAATGTCTGCTTTTATATTTTTTTCATTTTTTGGTATTCATATTGAAAATAAAAAGGTGTGCTTTGTGCACGGCTTAATTTTGCCTTTATACTATTTATAATAAATATTCCTTTCTTATTGTTTAAAATAAATTGAAATATCTTTTAATCTAATTATTGGATTCATTTTCATACAGTTATGATTATACAGACAAAGCCACCAATTACGTATTTCATGTTTTACATTTAAATATTATATCATACTTAGTATACTTTATATTACTTGTATAACTTAAAAAAGTCAATTTTTAAATTATTATGAAATAAAACAATCCATCTCCACATCAGCGAACCATGCCATGTGTGCGAAGTCCTTATTCCTACAAAACTACACATGGCGTTCTTAGAACACCACCCTTAGATACTTATTTCCAAATATTACATAGGTAGATCTAGTCACACGTTGTTGAATGTTCAATGACGACACGGGACTGAAGTACCTAACATCAAGTGAACCTCAAACTCGTCTTTTAAGAATATTATTGGTCAGACAACTCCTACACCTAGTATTTCAATTCGATATTAAATACATAATTCATTTTTAAAACTATAAACGTAACGTAAAAGTAATGTATTTAACTTTCTTTTAGAGAAATTATATACCGTCATAATGTCTAAATTATAATTTTGAGTAAAATTCCTCGGTTAATAGTCAAATAGATAAAATTTTCATAGAAAATTTCACCTCGTAAACTGTAAAGTTCGTTTGATACTCTAGATTGGGTACTTTCATTCTTATGAAATAGATTGACCCTAAGTGCTGTCATCACATCAACTACAAGTTACAAAACTACTGTAATATTATTTAAAATAAATATAGCTCACTACTAGGATCATTTAAATACGGTCTCTGTGTTTTTAAGGAAACGGCAATTAAAATTTAACATTTCCATTAGACTTATATTATTATTTATTTCAATACCGATAGAAAAAGCGGAAAGAGACAATGTTAAAAAATGACTATTTCATTGATTTTCTTATTCTGTTTATTTTTTTTTCCTTATAAAATTAGCGACTTTACTAAAAAATAATAATTTAATGGAAATTAAATAGAATTTTTGTCATTGAAAGTATATTTTATTGCCCCGTTTAGCAAACTGGCTCTGTACTGCCACTTGTCCCCTACTTACTTATTACATTAGGTCTAAGTATGTAGTCATAATGACACTTTTTTAATTATATATTAAGAGCGCATAAAAAATACGTTACATTGTTCATTACAACCAAATTTATTAAAATTGAGCTAAAAAGATTTAAAATATAACCTTTTTATTCATAAAAAGTTTTTTTCAAACTTATGAGTAAATTAACTAGGAACGCCTTAAAGCCTGTTTTAAGATATGTCTCTGACCAACACCAGAATTTTACTAAAGAAAAATATTGCAACTCAAGGAGTTAACTACCTTTATTTAGGTATAGGTTTCTGGCGCTATATAAATTATATAAATTAATAAATACGTAACAGTTTATACACTAAGCGCTATCTATTTTATTCATAAAAAGTTATTGAAACAGATTTCAATTACGCGCTTACCACGTGTTAAAACATTCATTAAACGTATGTTTCTTTTATGAATAAGGGGATAAATTTACTAATAGTAACATAATTGTACCTAACACAAAGTTGCACAATGTCCACCCTTCCTTCTTTCATCTTAGTCATCTCTTGGAAAATTTTCTACAAATATTTTGTAGCGAGACGCTATTATTATATAAAATATTTGTTCTGTCATAACGTCAAATCAAATCTTATCTAGTTGAAAGTCATAAATGAACGTTTAATTGCCAACTAGTATACGTAGTTTACTTACCCTTCCAATTTATATTCAACGATGTCATAAGACGAAGTACTTACCATTAAATAAACATCAATTTCTGCTGTCAAAAAGTGTACTTTAAGCTTAGTGGTACAATTATAAATAAAATGTTTTTATGTTAATTGTATAACACACACTGTCCGTAACTTCTTCTAAACAAAGTACTTGAATAGAAGGACTCAGGTTTATCTTTAAACGATATTTGTATACGTTACAGTTAGCGAAGTTGGCAAAATTCAGTCATCTTACTACCCTTAAGCAGCCTAAATGAAATGTTCGCTACACAGTTGTGTCCAAAAAGAAATTTTTAAAACAGTTCGGTTTAATATGCTCCTGACAACCTGTGTCCAGCCCTTTTTCTTCAGTCCTCCTGAGACATTTTTTAAAATATCGGCGCTGGAAAGCTAAAGCATAGAACTGACATATTATATCATTTTATTATTGTTTCAAGTTAACCTTACGATATTGCCAATGAAACAATAACTTTTAGCAAAAATATTAATTATAGTGTCTAAATACTGCAACTCCACCTCGATAAACATGAAAGTTTTATTTAAAAAAAATCTGCTCTCTTGATTTTGGATCTGCGATACTACATTCAACGGAATGTCTCCTAACCGGAGGTTTTTCTGTCCACTTTCTGATGTGCCATGGCTTTTTTCAATGCCCAGTTCTCTTCCCCTGAACTTTGCCCATCATTATTAACTGCTACAACGTTTATCCGAGCCTGAGCACGTTGGTCGACTATATCTTTCGTCTTTTAATGGTTGGCATAATTTTTCGGGCCATGTAGACGCTGAAGGTGTCGTTAGTAACTTTCTGGGTCCAGCTAAAGCGACGACAACATCACATCTTATCTGGACCGTCAATAAAACCACAAGTGCTTATCAATCATAAGTCTCTGGCACATTATAAATCAAAATTTCTATGACCACAACTGGCGTTGCATAACGCTTCGCAGTTCATAAATAAAATACACTCAAAACATTGGGACGAAACAAAAAATACTACAAAAAATATTACTAAGCGTTCCTTTGGCCGGTATTGGTAGGATTGTACGCACTATACTACTATATCGAGTGGATTATTTAAATAGTTTTGTTTTACACAAATTCACGGGTCCATTGCTCTAGCGTATAATTATTAATTTCTCTATCATTTACGACAAATACTGATAAAATTTTTATCGGTCCAGAAAAAAATATTTTTGTAAAATAATTCTGACATGGGTACCGTATATACATGTATTTATATATAAATTGTTAGTAAATTCTTACAAACAGACACACAATTTTAGCTATATATATGTATACATATGGATGTTCAGATAGGCATCGTATTTATACGTCTGGTCATTTTCGAGCATTACGTATACATGTGGGAGGAATTAATATCGAGATTCCGTCCAGTTCACGAAGCGTTCGTAGGTGAAAAGTGATGTATTTCAGCTCTATTCCAGAATCATGAAACGAAAGTACCTATAGGCTAATAACCCATCAATACGTTGCTACATAATTTTGACAATGATACGATTCAATGTATTTGATAGAGTAGTTTGACTAAATTAATTACCTCATTGAAGCATTTAAGTATGTGAAATTTTTAAAACATTTCTGTATTCTATGATGGTAGTAAAAAGTTATCGGATATTTGAATACACTATATGTTTATCGTTCGAAGAATTAGAGTATACAGAACAACACATTGAGACGGAGTAGGAAGTAAGCTGGGTAAGAATCCGACAAAAATTTGGATAGCCGATAAAAACTAGCCTTGGAAGCTACCTCAGTACGTGAATTTCATACTATTTATTTTCTATTCTCTATCACCGGCTCATAGGCGTGCTGGAAACTAGAAATGTACACATATGATACAAGTATTTCTGTACTATAAAAGAAATATTTACATCATAGAAACTTTACAACCCATCAGAAAGTCGTAAACCGAATTTTTGCGATGTGTTTTGACCGAAGAAGATTTACTGCACCCAATAAATTGTTAGCACGTGGCTGTTATAAAACTTAAACTGTGGTGTTGCTATCATTAATAAAATTACGGGGTGTTGCCAGATTTCCGTAAAATTATGTAATCCTAATGTAAAAACTTGAACTTATAGTTAAACAATCTTATCTACCAAAACCAGTAAAATATTGAAGAAATCCTGAATTTAAGGTTCGTTTTCATTTAATAGGATTAATATGAAAGGGGGTCATTTATCTATTTTGACTAACATTAGAAATGAGAAATTAATTCTGATTGTAATTTTCGTCCATATGTCTAAACAGTTGAACAATTGTAATCATTTTTACCATAGATGTATTTTAGACAGCAAACTTCAAGATGAAATAAACAAACTACACTTTTAAATACTGCTATTTTTTAATTGACTTTCTTTAAAAGTACGGTAAATACTTTATGGCAAAAATAACGATAATAATCTTTACAAATCTGAGATCGATATCTATTTTTAATTAGGAGATGTTTTAAACATAAAGTCATGTCAAATTTAACAGACTTTCTTGTCTCACTCGCTAAGTTAGGTTGGGACAAGACAGAAGTTTGAGTTTGGTCTAGTTCACAAGCAGACTTGGCACGAATGCTTTCCCGCGGGCTCGCCGCGCATGGGCGAATATAATTACGTAGCCATCTTGCTCAGACCGCGCCCACTTTTAGCTTAACATTTGCATATCCACTACGATCACCATCATTTTAATTATTTTAGAATATTATGATATATGAACCCAAAATTATCTACAAGTCTACAGTTGTTCAGTCATTTATCTCCTATTAATGAGAGGAGCAGTACACTACTAACAGTATCGTAGATACATAGAACCATGTAAAAAATCTTACTAATAACTCATTTTAAAACCTTCTGTATATAGTAGGTACTGGTTAAAGAATGTCCGTAATACATAAAGCGTTTTGGCTTCGTCTATGCATTTTAGAATCCATAAAAAAGTTCCATGACAAAGCCTTTTTTGCGACTAAGGACCTATCCTGATGTAAGTGTCGTTGCCTGTCGTCAGATAGCTGTCACAAAATAAATTATGTAAAAAATATCGGATAGCGATACTAAATATGTCCTTGACCTTACGTGTGGGTAACTCACACCTGAGTTACATAAAAGGTGCACAAAAGCGATATACCTCATCATTCATTTTATTAAACAACTAGCTTCTGCCAGCGGCTTCACTCGCGTTCATTACAATTTTTATACCTTGGATATATTAGACTTATAGAAAGGATCCCAAATTTTTTTGAAAATATAATATAGCCTAAACATCTGAGTATAATAAATACATCGTCTTGTAACTTATTTTAATTAGTTATCATGAATATGTTTCTTATAACCGGGAACACCAACTACTGTATGATACGTACAGGCATAGTCATGGAAGGAAAACCTAATTTAAAAGTACTATGAATTTATAAAACATAGTTACCACACAGTTTTAACCTTCCGTGAGTTTACAATTATCACGAAACGGAGCTATGTTAATTTTTCCGCGGTTTTTAATAGCATCCATTATGCATACAATTATGTGAATATTATGGAAATCTATAAAAAAGTGGGAATTACAGGTCATCGCACGATACGATAAGGTACTGAAATCTAAAATGTTACGTAATATTTTATAAGTGACTTTATTTTAATCATACCATTTTAAAGAACTTCCTAAACATATGTTTGAGTTTTACAAACGGCCTTATTTATCTATAATAAACAATTTTAAAACAATAAAATATATCTTCTGTGCCTTTCAGAAATAGTATTTAATTACTAACCTTTTTACAATAGTTTTACCCGCAAAATATGATAGAACATTTAAACCACGTTCTAAGCTTAGAAATAATTTATTTTTGCAACATTCGATAAAATATTCGTATTTTTTTAAAACTTATATGACATCAATTTTGAGTGTATTGTATGATTTTATTGAAATAAACAGTGGTTCTGGAACAAAAAAGGTGTCATGATTACAAGGCTCCGGATTGTCTATGACGGCGTCCATAAAGAAACTGACAATTGATGTTCTTATAATTGACATGTCATCCTTCATAGAGCCACTTTTTTAAGCGCTCATTCTACCTATTGTTACAAGGCTTAGTCAAATAATGCGCTGAGAATTAATATAATCATTTTCGATATTTTAAATGGTGATTGATTATGGTGACGTGGCGATTTTTTGAAGTGTTCGCGTTATTAAAATAAAAGTGTTATCTGTGGTATGCTTTAGCGCACAGTAATGGGCTATCCAACTGACAGCTATCATGGGCTTTTTAGCACACTGCATTTATTCTAAAATTGATTATATATGAAGTATATTCCTATTTTAGAACAAATTCTATAATATTGTTTTTTCAGGCGACAGCAACATTTGATCGTACAAACTTATCTTTATAGTCACTATTTAAGAATGAAAATGATATTCATAAATCGTTCATATGAAACTAACTTATTTGGTAAACATCTAAATTCTCGCATGTAGCTCAGCGGCCATTTTGAATGATCTATAGATCTCAGAGCAATGAATGATCTATAGATCGTAGCGAGCACCGATTTACACGCGTCTGCCGTGTTTACACAGACAGACATGCTTTTTATACTTGTTAGTTATGTGGAGAGATTCTTACTTGTATATGGTAAAGATAATTTTACCTGACTACATCAAAGTATGGATGTTTAACGTACTTGTCCTTTATTTATAGTTCATTCCAATTACTAATTTAAATTCATATGAATATTGTATCTTTAATCTGTAAAAAACATCAAATTATACCTGTTATTTTAAGAACAAAGAATTTTTTATAGACTAATTTCGAAACCAATTCAAGCTGAAACAAATATATTATTGTCGAGCGTAGGTATACTATTGTTAAGACCACATTGTTTTATCGAAAAACCATTTAAATTACAATATTTTAACAATAGTAGACTTTGTCCCATGATTTACAACTTAATATCTTCTTGGACCGTTTATTATTAATGTTCTTGACAATTTCGTAAATTCATCTCAATTTTACACATTTAAATAAACAAACAATTTTGACGAAGGTTAAAATCGTACCAATGAGCCGCCCACTTCGCAAATCTTATAGTATCTTCACGAAGAATTAAAATTATTAAAAAAAATGTCGGCTATATGCCTTTTCAATGCCCATTTCAAATGAACAAAAACTACACACATGACGCTCAGAATCCGAGATTCTCTAAAGCGATCACACGCTGCGCTTAAAAAAAATACTCGGCCTTTTTTGAAACATCTTTTTTTTTCCTAGACTTAACAAGATTCTGTATAATCTATTGTCGCTAACACTTTCTATGTTCCATTTTAATTTTTTTCCACAGCAGTTTGGACATTTCGCTTGAATTATAACCGGCCAGTTCTAAAGATTTTTTTTTTCATAAACGTCAGTGAATGGTTCGTTTTTGACGTGGGTGAGCGCTTATAATTACTATCAGGTAGTTTAAAATTCGAATTCTGTAATATATGGATAATTAAAATGCGGCTTAAGGTGGAATTTTTGTCAAAGTTTATCGTCGTTTTGATTGAGGTTACGACTTTAGCGTTATTTCACCGATATTGACCGTGAAAATGTTGGCGGCGGTAGCTTTATAGAGGTATTAACATCCGCCTCTATCTAGTTTGATAGTATACGATTTGTCTTGGCGTATTAAGAGGCCGATAATACGTTTTGAACTATAAAACGTAATATTATTGAACTTCATTAAACATTATAAAGTGATTTTATTATCCTTTTTATTATTAATAACAATTCTATGCGCCCCGACGCATCTATAATTACCTAGTTTGGATAAAAACATACATTTTAAAAATTAGACTGCCTTACATTTTTACGACTAATAAAATATTTTAAGCAGGTGTAGATACTAAAAAAGCATATTAAAATATATAATAATGATTTTGGGAACTCGTCGATGCAGATTAATAAAATATTTTATATGATATTGAGGGTTTTAAAATCGTTTGATAAGACGAAGGAAATCGTAAGTTAATGCGAAGTTATTTGAAAAAAATAATAATAAAATCTTGTGTATAATTCAGCTTAGCAGATATTACCTATATGCTCGAGAGTTGACCCCTGCTGAGAGTGACTTACAAACTATATACAGGCAGACATAATACACTTTAAATATATAGCACTGGAAGCACCATTTTTATGACTTTTTTTATCAGCCGCTTTTTATTCGAAATTTGACTAAGACCACAAATGCGACTCATAACACACAAACACCAAGCAAAACTAACAGGTGGATTACGATTCGCCGTTTAAAAACTCATAAAAATAGTAAAACCAATAAACTTAATATAAATTCCTATCAATTTAACATAAAAGGTGTCGGGAAAATTTGCATATGTTACATAATCTAGAGTTACCTTGAAAAATTTATAAGTAAAAGAACATTTAATTTTTTTATTAATGTTTTATTACTTATTTACCAATATATAACATTTTAAATGAAAATTATATCTCCCTCGTCAAAACAAACTATTAATATATATTATCCTTATATAGTAAGAGGAAATTCAAGGCAAATCGACCTATGTGAAGAATATTTATTAGTTTTTATCGATCATCCCTGAATTTGATGAAAATATCCTTCCAGTGAATATTGATCTATGTACAAATGAGCCCACGCGAAGCCAGGTAATACCGTCGGCTAACGGCGCTCAGATTATTTTCACTTACCCCCCACACCTCAGCCTCAGTTCATTACCTTCGCGAACACTTGTTTTGTGACCTGGATCCACTTGTATAACGGATAACATATTCCACAAAGTATTAAAGGTGCGAGGAAAATGCAGAGTATTTTGTGTCATTCATCATGTTTGTTTAAGTATGGGGATACAGCACTTTTTCTGTGCTATATATGCGAAATAAATAAGCGATATATTATGTTTTCTTGTCACCTAGTACCTCTAGCTCCTCTAGTTATCTATATTTTTACTTATAACTACGCTGAAACTCACTGTTACCGCGCGTTATAAATAAAGAAGGATCTGAAATGTTCGCTTCCCGTATGCATGTACCTGTGTATAACGCAGTGGAAGATCGATTTCTTAAAAATATACACCTGAAAATAAAAACTCCATCGGTTAATTATTTTTCACCTAAACGTCAATACTGTTATCTAAAAAATTTATGTAATATAACGCCAGGTGTAATAACAAATTTGACATTGAGTTAAAAATATAATATAAACTATAACATTAATAATAATGTATATTTTAATCAAATTTTTCAGGAACACATACATGATAGTCATTTACATGATGGCCTATATGTAGTGGTATATTCCACTTACAGTATTTCGTACTATAATAATTGGTGACGAAACAGCAAATTTTCGCTGAGTAAATCTCTAAGAATATAATGGCTAATGAAAACTAAAGGAGTAATATGTAAGCTATTTAAGAAGAAAACTAAAACAGTCACTAAATCAGATCGGCTATAAGATATAAAATCACAATCATTTATCAAAAAATATAAGCACATACATATTATAAACATACACAGTTTCATTTCGATATTACGAATAGAAATTAATATAAACAACAGTATATCAAAAATTAAAACGATTATGTAATATATCGAATAAAATAAGTATAGATTTAGAAACATATAGATTTTCATCTAATTAAAATTTCAAATGTCAATGAGTTATTACAGAAAACATGTTTACATAATTGCGTTGTTCTTGAAAATCATTAAGACACGTTTCTTGGACAATCGTTTGAAGAACAATTAGTAATAACAGCTGTGTTCATTTTAACGACGCATTGTTGTAAATGAAGACGACTGCAAAATGACTTGCACCTTACCAGTTTAAAAAAAAATCATAGATACTTTTAAACAGTAGGGGAAGTTATCATGCCAGAATTATGAATGTAATATGTAGCTTTTTATTCATAAAATGATGAGTTCTTATATTTCGTTTTTTGAAATTAATCTCTTCATTTGTAAGACAATTTTTTAAAAAGAATGCAACATTAACTATTGATTCTATGGCTGACATGTTTGCTTCATTTTCTCGAAATAATATATCTCTAACATTAGTACTATTATTAGGATTTACATTTTTGTATTAGATAGGTGCAGGGTATTCTAGTCTTAAACAAATCTACTTACATCAAATTTAATTGTCCTGTACGGGTTAGGTAATTTCAGATATTAATAGATAATTCTTAATCGATAAATGCTAATTAATTTTAAATTCTCACATGAAAATTTTATTAATTTATGATTTTAAGGGTTTATGTAAATTATGGTCATTAAAAAAATATTTGTTAATAAGGAGATATTTGTCAATAATAAAGAATATAATCCGAAAACTATAAGCTAAAAGCAATTGACCTTCGCCTCTGTTTACAATTTGTACAAATTAAATAAAACACATGACATTCATTGTATATGACATATGAAAGAGTAATTCCTATCTTTAATTTACAAGGCAATAATTTAAATAAGATGGCCGCTGTTAAAGCAGACGCGAGCTAAGTTAATTAGCGTATATTGTTATATTTTATTGTTGTTTTTCGGTTGGAATTGGTTGCTTTGTTGAGTATCTGAGCAAACGTCTGTATTTGGAAAGCAGAGTTTGAAAATACACTTTCTTTATACAGTTGTCATATTCGATGTTCAAATTAACTTAAGAATAAATAATAAAATTTATGGTAATTTATCCAATACCAATTTGTGTTATCTGTATCTAACTAATAATTAACATTAAAGCATCTGTTTGCAAAATTATAATAGCAGTTTTTTTCTAAACACATAAAAGATATATGTACCTATATGGTACAATATACAGGTTTATAAATTTTCTACCTTTCTGTCTCTCATTTGCTTTCGCTAATGTCCGAAACGGCTGAGCCAATTTTTTATGGAAATTTAGTACGGACAATTTACGTACATACAAAAGGTTAATAATGTACGAAAAGAATTAATATTATATACTTTCTCGAAAATCTAAAAATATTGCTGCCCCTTTAAATTTTTCTTTCTTCATTTCACTCCATACAAGTTTTTTTACGACAAAAGTAATCTGAAAAGTAACCTAAGACCTGAACAGATCAACGGTTAAATATTTATTACAAATATTTAACCTTCTTGATTATGTCTAATTTCCAATATAAAAACTGCATCAAAACCGGCGCATTCCTTTATGACTTAGACAAACACAGATAGCATGACAACAATGTGTGATAACTTCATAAGATTGACTTTTTTGTTTATCTATTTGTCCCTTTGTGTCGGTGATTAAAGACATACATTCACATTTTTAATACTACGGATAGATTTAAAATTATTAGATTTCCCTTTTGTCCTAAAGGTCCCATTGTGTCACAAAACACACCTTGTAAGATTTATAATACTTAGTTCGCAGGTGTTTCTATTTTTAGAACTCGCGTTCGCCATTTGCATTTTGTGAAAAGGTGACAAAATTCTTTTATTTGCTAAACTATCTTCTCTACATTGCTATCTGTGTAAAAACATTTTTTACGAATTTATTAATCTTAATGTTTCACATTTTTGTTGTAATTTCTAGATCAAAACTGAATCGCCTTAAATGTACATGTCTTGCTTCCAAGAATCGAAATCTATGCTGTAGGTTGGTTGCGGGATCACATACGTTTAAAAAGTTAAAAGCCCTAGTGTAACCGCTTTCCACACAAACTGAGATCACTTGATACTTTGTCAGCCTATATATTTTTTCACCATTAGAAAATTCATAGAGTGATGTTGAAAGGCGATTTACCGTAATTCATGTGTTTTTAGAAGGGATAAAATATGATTTCTAACCATTAATTACTTGGTTATAAGATGTAGGTACAATAACATGTTTATATAAGGATGTTAGACGACGTAGTATTTGAACCCAACCTTTCGTTTGCCACAAGGGTGTTCTTATTTACTGCTCAGTCAAAAAAGTGTTTTCTCCATAAAGGATCTACATATATCGTTTGTCTAAACTCAAGTGATATTTACCACCAGAAATAAAGTTTTTCTTTAATGACCAGTTTGAACTAGTTATTTAAAATTCCGTTTTCGAGTAGTTAATAAGTCATAAATAAATATATAAGTAACATGTTTAGAATAATGGTGTCAATATCATTCTACCGTTTTATAATAAAAAATTTACATTTCTAGGTTAATTATTGATAGTTATTATTTTCTGCTATTGAATATTGTAATATAAACAGCGCTTTATAGGAAGTCTTTTATATATAAAAGGTCAAAATTATAATTTTTACTATTGTGCTTTTATGGACAGCACACATTTAATTTAAATATTAATGGCTGTAATTCAAGATGTCTATTTTTTAACTTTTGTACAAGTTTTTGCACATATGATAGTGATTATAAATAAATTTAATTTATAAATATCTTAGAAAATAAAGAAATCTTAAATACAGTTTGAAAAGGTCAAATGCTATATGATATCATGACGTCATCCGGGCTTCAACATGGCGGACGTTGCGGCAGTTACGCAAACATTAATTTATTATTTTAAACTATAATAGATAATATCGATATCAAATAAAATTCCTCATCGAATGAATACGAATATTAATGTTTCTATTAATAAATCAAAAATACCATAACATGCAACGTATAATACATTTGAATGAACGTTTTATCTCTTAAGTATACAAAGCTAATACAAACATTGGTGTCTTAGTAAAGTGTAATCATGCATTCTCTTCACTCCGACGTGACTAAGCCCTATATCTAAAACCTCCATTATCTCAAGCACACATCTTTATCACTAGATACATCGTTTTAACATCACACTCGCGTTATTTACCTTCTTATCCACGCATCCTCTGTTTGTCCACAGATGCCAAACGGTAGCATTATGACATATGGTTATATCTTATCTGTGCCCACTCAACTCCATATGTCACGCTAATGGACTACCTGAGTTAATTCAACAAAATCACCCCAAAAACAACGATCAATGCATCAACAATTAACACGAACACAGCGTGTTATTTTCGCACGATTTTAAAATGACTAATTCTTAGTTAAGCTTAATACCTTTGTCTTACAAGTCCATCGGTTTACGAACGCTCCCACTAATTCGCGCCCTTTCACCTGTCAATCAGATGTCAAAGACGTGCACCGCGAGAGGTTGGAATTAGCTCGCGAAAACGGTGCGTGTAACGCTTAGTTTCGCTGCAATAAGAAATAAAAGGCATGATTCAGTGTGTTTGCGATATAAATTAAATTACCTGCGAAAATAATCCTCGTGGCAATCAAAGTTTTCGCGCAGCGATGTCTCAAAGTGATTGGTGAACGTTACGCATTTTAAATTATTGAATAAATGAGATTTATCTCCCGACTGATATAGTTATGTAGATAATTTGGCTTAAATTCAAACGCGTCTACGTTTAAATGGAAACATTAACGTTTAGAAACTTTACTTATAGCCTTTAGTAAATCTTAAGATGTAGAAAACAGATGAATATTGCTGGAAATTTAAATTGTTTATTATGATGCTCTGTGAAATTAATGCGCACTTACAATATACATATTATTCACCTTAAAACATCTGATGTCGTATGGAGAGTAAGTTGCGAAACTCTTTGGCGTCGTCCTACCTTCTTTAGTGCTCTCTTTCTCGACCAGTCGCTAATTATATCGTCAACCATACTCCGTACTAATACCAGAGATTGGAAGAAAACAGGAAAGATTTAACTTTCGACCAATATTAATTTTTGCAATAGGTAGAGAGGATTAAAACATACTTAATACATAATTCAGGGTGCTCAAACGCTGATACAGAATGATGATGAAAAATATACATCTTACAAGATACCAGAAAATTAGATATTTTCAACTGAAATCGTCTATGGTACAAGGAAATTTGAAAAAAATTAAAATGTCAGCGAGGGTTTTAAATTTGTTTATTTCAACAGTGTCGGGCATTTGCCATTATAAGGAATGGGTAGGTACCTTAAATATCTCAATAGATATAAGGTTCTAATTAAACGTAAGTTACTTAATAAATAATATAATAACATAATTTAATTTACATGAAATGAAAATAAATGTTAAAAACCTTAAGGTCCCTTTATGCAGATGTAAAATTTACGATCCTGTATTTAAGCTTCAGGACTATAACTGCTTTTTCGTTGTGTTTTTATCACGCTAATAAAGCCGAAGAATAATTATAATCCTCAGTTTTAAGAAGTTCAAAGATGAGCATAGATTCAAAGATTTTCAGAAAGATCAATTACCTACTTGTAACCAAGTCTTTCTAGTCTATGTTCTATTTTTTAAAACCAATATAAATTAAATTTGTTTTTATGAGTTTAGCATTTATAATATTAATATAGATTTCCAAATATTTTATTAAAAACCACACCCACATAATATAAACGATATCAGTTTCATTTATCTTGCTTAATGCATGCTGTATCGTTCCACTCTAAGCGTCAAACATGTCAATCAAAAGTAAATACGCTTTTATATTTATCCATGTGCAAATCCAAATTTGATAGGGAAACTAGAACGCTTATATAACAAAAGATAATATTTGAGTGGTAATTTTATTATTAGATATTGGGATTGATGTCATTGGAAATTTCGTGTTAAATCGTAGAGCAACAATATATAATGGTATCATAAATTAAATTTTAATATTGTTACTACTAATACAGATTAAAGGAGTCAAATATGCCGGTGATATGTTTTAACCAAATAAAAATCGATATACGAAATCAAATGTTTACAAATATTAGCACAATATATAGTAAGAATTTCATTTAATAATAAAAAATACACTTATGGACTAAATAAATATAATCTTTTATCGTCTCAGCCTGTATGAGGATTCATCCATCAAGGATTTCAAACGACCGTTCACCTACGACCTGCATCCATCGGCCTTTTAACCTAACTATTTCTATTTCTCTATACTTACCTATTACTTATATTGATAAGAATTATTAATTTAAATGACAATATTTATATTTTCATATAAACCCATTTTGAGAGAACCGAAACTTGACTCCTTGTAAGTTGTATTTTGTTCTTATTAAAATTGAAAATAATACAATAACTATGTACCACCGTTCATAGATGGAAAAGTCGTCAAGTCCAATGCACGTTTCGATTTCAGTCTAAGAATTTCCGAATACTCGAAATAAAAATAAATAAAGCCAGCAGCAAAACGCCACAAGGTCAAAAATGATATAATATGTCTAATGCCTTAAGGTTGGCAACGCAACTTCTCGATCTACTGATCTTAGAGGTTTCCATAGGTGACAGGAATCGCTTAATATAAATGAACTGTATGCCCGTTTTCCTTGCTATCGAATAATATAAATAAGTAATAATAAAATGTTTTTTGTATAAAAATCTATATATATGTAATAAGTGAAAATTTAATAAAGTTGTTTGTAAAATATTTTCTTGGAATGTTAAATCAGCGCATTTTTTTTTTCAAATTTTTTGTCATACAAATAATTAAAATAGTAGAATTCTATACTCTATATCTTATACCAGAGACTCATTTCACAAATCAAACTAGCACATCATAAATATATTTCTAGTAGTTTTGGGTTGACACAAAATGTGCACTTAACAGACCACACGTACTAATTTAAACAACACCAATATTCACATTTACGTTCCTATTAAATATTATTTTCGATTATCAAAATCGAAAATTTTGAATTTTTTTGTATAAATAAAATAATTTATACTCATTTTTCGTCAAAGCGAATTCGATATTTCAATCCTCAAAGAGAGAAAAATATATTACGGGTCAAAAATTTGCATTTAAATTTTTGACGAATCTCTGACTGAACCTTCCGTTAAACAAATAAATAAATAATAATTAGGATATGATAAACACACACAATTGGCTATATTCAGGCGTATTACTGGAAGAAATTCAACATTTTATCTACTTTATAAACCAATCAATCATTTAAGATTTGTCAAGGCTGTTTATATCTATGAATTAAAAAAGTTGTCAATATAAAATTTAATAGGCTGTGCCTGTACCATTCGAAATGTATTTTAAAATAGAACTAAATTCATAAACCATAAAATGAAAATTATACTGTTATACTGATTCTTTTCTAAGAATTTAACTCATACTTACGCAATTTAAAAAATTGCGTAGATATAGATTTATTGTAGTTTATAACAATTGATCCAAAACGCAAATATCAATTCAGAAATAATAAGAAACAAAATAGCTTAATAGTCAGTATCACACATTAAAATAAAATACTAAACTTCCACAATCATTTTCCCAAGTAGATTTTATATAGGTGGCGTGTAATTTTCAAAATGCATCATCGCATGTGAATAATACGATTTTACAGTCATAAATCAACTAATTATTAAACGAATTCAATTATCAAAAACTTGTTTGTTTTGAATTAATACTTGTCTAATACTTTTACTCTTTAAATAAGTTCTTCATCAATGCAACGATTAACGTTCGAAAACTAGAGATTGCATACAAATTATAATTTAATCAAATATTTATGATCAAGATATAAGATAGACATAACTTCATCTTAATTTATTGACAACTTTTACCTACAAATAAGTAGACAGGTACTTCAATAAACATCTAAATAGTTTTATAGAACCAGATGAAAAACTGAAAACAAACGCCTACCCAGATAAAATGTAGAGCGGTAATTTTTAGTGTTTATAATAATGTAGATGTATGTATATGAACCATTGCTAAAATATGCGAATATCAGCCGATCAGGTACAAGCCGTTACACCACTGGTTGCTACGATATACCATCATAGGTTTAGATATTACTTAATTCGATATAAACTAAAACACACTCATGCAGTAGCTAAGTAAAGTAGAAGATAAGAATAGGTATCATAATAAGGACGTACCTATATTTAAAAATATTAAAGAGTTCTCATAAGAAACTTTTCTAAAAATAAATATTTTCATCAATATTTAGATGAAGGGAAATTATCATCCTAATTTAATTTGGATTTGGTATTGTACAGAATGAATTGGACTCTTGGAAGATTATCAATATATTGCAAGCTCGTTAATTCTAACAAGTATAGCTTCAGATGGTCAAACAACTTAAAGCCTAGATTATACTTAACAAGCAGCCGGAAACACTAATACTTGTTAAGCTAAAAATACTGTCTAAAATATTTACTAAAAAGCTAATTTATTTGACCAAATTTAGTATGGCGAAGAATTTTTACACATTTTACGCGCCGAATGATGGTGTAATCGAAATTTGATAGTCAAGGACTATGATAAGATATAAAGGTCTTCAAAAATAGGTTTTTTACGATACGATGTAATTAGATAGGTATTTATAATTTAAGTATAAATAAAAAATCCATATAAGCATTTAATGAATGTAGGAGGATAATTTAGTTGAAATTACAACGCCATGTTAAAAGAAACGAAAAAACTTACATTAATATTTAAAAGCTGTAATTTATTTTTAAATATTATCTCTACTTGAAAGTTAATGCTTGTTAACTTTTTATTTATATCTAATAATATTAAAATATTCGTCCATTTAATTAAAAAAATGTATAATGAAAAATTTTAAAGCTATCTTCTTTTTTACACTTGTAACCAAGTTTTTGACTTTTAATAGAACTTTGCTCTGTTTAATTAAAATTAATAATATAAGATGTCAAGACTGAATATAGAACGTAATCTAAATAAGACTTCATTTAAACGTGTAGAATTAAATCTAACATAATTGAATATTCATATCACATGATAAACTCTTCAACAGTGCATCAAGTAATCATCAGGGTGCATTTTAACGACAGGACCCGCCTTTTAATATTATATAACATCCCAAATTAAACGCCAAAACATCATAAATCCGTCAAACATCAACACATTAATACGACTTCATAAATCTCAACAGATTTACATTATATCTGAGCGACCGCCATATTAAAACGCGACCGATTCAAAAAGGATTAACTGAAAAGAGTTTACAACCAAGACAGGTGTCGTTCGATACGGCGTCATAGCCCGCCGCCTAACCATAAACAATCACTGAAAAAACATTTACTTCAAAAATAGAATTCGAATTCCCGCGCTAATTGCGCTCCTGCCAATGAGAACGAGTCATGTGCGAGTAGGATGGATAGAAGTTTGTTTATATAAGTGGGAGGGAGATGTGGTTTCAAGGAGTTTGTAGACGCCCCGATAACAACATGGCGGTCGTGTTGATTGGCGAGCTTTTGGCGGGTGCCCCGAAGGTGCCTCCCAATGCGTGACGCGGAAAAACGGAAGGCGAAGGAAATGTCAAACATGCGCGGTGCGAACGCCTAGACTTGTAGAAAAAAGGTTTCATATGTAATGCAAATAGCGTTGCGAGTTAATTTTTGTGCTTTCATGAAACGTTAGAGTCATTTAATATTCTTAATGAATGGAGTAATTATAAATCAGATCGTTTCCTACGCAGCAATAACTTCAACAATATTTTGCGGTTTTGCTTTCGTGAGTACAGAGTAAGTAGGTATAAGAGCTCACAAGAAACAATAGAAACATAATTTATAATCTATGTCAGGCCAAAATAACTTTGCTTATAATTAAGGACATTTTCATTAAACGTATTCATAGATTTCGAAATAGCTCTCCGCAAACGAAAGCACGGTCTTACCTCTTTGTAAGATATTAATATTTATAATACAGTAGCTATTATTATAAAACGATAATAAAAAGTAGTTATCGATAATTTACGATTCATGATTCAACAAAGAACAAGGGAAAAATAGTGTATGGTAAATTGATATTTATAATCAAATCTAAATATGTAAAATCTACCGATATTAAATACATCTACACGATCACAACTTATTGATTGGCTTCTCATTCTATAAAATCGGCTCTATTGTTTAAACGCTACAATAGTAAATATGTTATGAATAGGGAACATACATAGCTTAATTATCATCAATCATAACCCTTCAGGATTAAGTTAGGAACAAAAATTTAGTTTAATACACCCGTATCTAATTATTACGAAACATTTAATCATACCAATATGTCAATTTTCATATATATACTAGTTTTACCTAATTAGAAACTAAACACAATGGAAATTGTTTTTAATGAATTATACATGCTCAGAAAAAAATTGTCTTATAAAACATAAAACTTAAACTATGTCGAATAAGCTACATAGTAGGTACTTCGTACGGAATATTATAAAATGTAGGATGTATTGAAAAGCATAAAAACACACTTAAGCCTAATTATACCAAATTATGGTATCGTCTTCTGAATTATGTAATATATATCATAGATACATAATTAATACATACATTTTTTTAAATTCAATAAGACAACAGCTAGCTTCACATTGATTTTAATGACTTGATCAAATTTTTAGTAAGTTTGTTATTTAGAAGTAAAGCTAATAAAGCGTGCTAAAAATTAAAGTATCATACGAGAGTAAATACAGTAAGTAGGTACCTACTTATTACGATATCTTTTACCAAATACATTAGAACAGCAACGTCTGATTACACAGTGATCAAAATTTTATCAAAGTTCACCAATTATGTTTATTTCACTGAAATACGACAATTATATTGCTCTCCATTTAAACTTTAATTCTTAAAATGAATCTGAGACTCCGAGAGGGCAATTAGGACTCTTTAAAAGGAAACCAAAAGTGTGTATTTTCCGATGAATATGCTATAGGTCCTATAAGTATTATGCATTCACAGTAAAATAGGTATAGAAAACAACTGAGAAAATTACCTGCACACTTACTTTACTTCGAGTAAAAGCGATGTTTTATTATTTTTTAATAGCACACATTTGCATATGTGCATGTTTTCCGAATCATTCATTCCAGACAAGTTATGTATTTACGACTCTAACTGATTACAATTTAAATACGTAAAGAGCGGTATTTCGCGTATCGACTTCATTCTTTTATTTTCCAAATAATTAAATTAAAAGATGTCGAATATATTATACAAGAATTATTATTTTCACTAAAGTGTTCTCCATAAACGAAGGAAGATGCGATATCTCATGCTAATTTAACGGTGTGCATGTAAAACAATAAAATAAAAACTTTTAAAACATCCATTGCTATCGTCATCCTGGTAATTCTGGAAGTAAGTTCCGGTAAGTAATGTCAAAACATTATAAAATTATTGTATTGTCAGAGATCATTAATAGATACTAGGTAGATATAGCAATTTTAAAATTAGTTGGATAACTTAAAGATAGGGAAAATCACGAATTCGTTTCCCCAGAGACTGTGTTAAAAAATTAACAATTCTCAATGATAATGGAAAGAATACTCAAGACTTCTCGTATGGGAGCAGATTTGTTAATGGAGACACGTCAAAATATAGAGATAAACCAAACTTTCACTGCTGCGAATACGCAGATACAAAAACCACCAACGAATATTGCAATAAATCACAAAAACTACTGTCTCCTGTTGTGACAACAGTTTGAAGTTTGTTGGGTGGTCCGTATTGACGAATCAAGTGGCTTCATAAGTCCTTGGGTTCTTTTGATAACATATTTAGAAAGAAAAAATTAACATACTAGTTGGGAAACTTGCAGTCTGCCTTTTTAAACATCCAACGAAAAATAGAATGGTAGTAGATTTTGTATATTTGTGGTTTCGTAGCTTCGAAATAAATGCATCTACCTGAAAGCTGACATAATCCAGATAGTTAATAAGTTATTTTGCCTAAAAATATATTTACAAATTTTTATTTTTATTTTTCTTTTTTTGTTTGAATTATAATAGCTATAAATAAAAAACTATATTAATACAGGGCAAAAAATTTATAGGATGTATAATTATTGTATTTTATCGATTTTAAATCAGGTCGGTGGCCGAGTGACATGTTTGTATACCTTGTGGTATACCAAAGGATTCCCACACAAGATTTAGGTATTTATATTTATTAGTATATTATTTTATTATTACATTTGATGATTTTCGAGCTTAACCAACGAAAAGAGGAATTAGTATCTAATTTTTGACGAACTAATGTGGGTTTACCAAAGTAAAAAGTTGTGGTCTGAATATGAAGTTACGACTTAAATGTGCATAGTTATACTTATATTTAATAATATCGTATAGGATTGATGATTTCGATATGTGCAACGGTCGAAAAAAAGAAAAAGTATTTGCCTTCTAAAAAATCTGTTTTATCCATCGAGCCAAATCAATGTTTCCCATCGACTAACCGAATTGTATTTAACAAAATTAATGTTATAAACAACGTCCCATTTATTCACACCTAACATCCACAAATTATTCTGTCAAACGATTAACACCAAAGAGAATTAATTAATTAAAACAAAACAAATTGAATTGTTTGTGGTCATTGTTACAAAAGAACAACATGGTGGTAGCAGATGGCGTCAATTTGCATTTCCACCGCCCTTTCGACTTTTGTTATCGACTTTATAGTTAATTGATATTTTATTTATAAAATTGTGATAGTCTTTATGGATTATAGTTAGAGATGCTCGCAAAAGACTAAAAACAAAAATATTGTTATAAATTTATTATTTAACTTAAGCTTTTAAACTATTAAATGAATAATTATTCAATCTTAATAGCAAAGTTCGAAAGACACACATTATTTTTTTTAATTTTACAAAAGTTTTTAGATGTCACATTAGTTCTTTAGCAATATCTACAATTATTAATAATTTCATGTTATGGAATACCTCTTTCCAGGTAAGCTTTTAATGATAAACTTGTCAATTGTATATAATTTTATCAGTTAGCACTAACATATTAAGCCACAAGTACGAAAAATAAAAAAATACGAAATTTAGTTTTTGTTATATCCACTTATTTGAGTTGACGCTTTGAAATTTATCATTAGCACCTGATATGAGATGTTTGGTGTATTATGTGTTAAAAAAATTTAATAAGGAAAATGAATTTATACGAATTTTTAAACTTAAAACGCCTGATAAAATAGAACAAGCAATTACTAGAATGTAATGTATCGCAAACCGTTCTATAATATTGAAGCAGCGATTGTAATCAATGTAGGGTTTAAATTTTGTATATAAATCACATCTACTATAAGTCTTCTTATAGAATATTTTGTTTGGATTAACCAAAACGATTAATAGACACATAAACTTTTTTAAATTTACTTTAATATGGATTATAAGTGAAATTGTATATAATACTTTGTGCTTAATTTATCGGTACCGAAACTGAAAAATTTCTGCAACCTAACTAGTCAGAATGGAAAGGTTATAAGTAGAGGTCGTATAATTATTTCAATTACATATACAACTGACATATACATATACATATTACAAACTGAAATTATTTGTTTATTACAATGAGCAAACGGTAGGTAGGCAATCACTCTTAATTTCACAAAATCATGTTAAGGCCTTACAGTCATGTGGTTGAGGTATAAAAACGAAATTATTTAATATCAATATCAAAACAAAATAAACATTAATAAAATTAATTGTTATTAATGTTTATTTACTCACGACAACAAATTATCAGATATCTGAAAGATCTACATACCTAATAGCTAAGATCGATCACGTCAGCTTTTCAATAAAGAATGGCATCAAAATCAGCCCATTTATTTAGGAGATAAAATGCTACAAACAGGAACGTAGCCAGACATATAACATTTTTATGTTCCCATAACACGCTAAAGAACTTAAAAACTATATTTTAATGGAATATTTAATTCCCTTTTAATAAACTTATGATTTAATGGCTATAAGTCACTATAACAAAGTTCCGGCTTTTGTAAGCCCGATAATGGAAAATAGCTAATGATATAATAGTGCGAACACTAAATGATACAAAACAAGAGCAAAAAATTCGAGATTTTTGCCGCTCGCACACCTAACTGTTGCGATGTGGAAAAATTCATATGCTGAGAGCGAACATTCAATATTAATCTAATTGTCAGAAATGCAATATCTGTACTATTATCTTTTAAACTCTGTAATCCATACTATATAATTCTTTATACAAATAGCAAGACTTCAGTAACCAATCCTAACATCTAATTCATTCTCAGAAACGAAATATATTTTCATATCTGTTATAGGATTTAGGTAAAACAAAAGGTATTTTAAATAATTTTGTTTAATAAGACTCGTGGAACTGACAAAAAAATTAAAATTTGTATACATTATTTTCTTGTAGAAATTTATTTTTACTATCATTCTTATGTCTAACCCTAAATTAAGTGTTAAAAGAGTAGGTAAGTAACTATACTGTTTTTGTATATAATATACTTTAAAAAAAATATTTATAAGCTTTTCACTTGGACCGCACCAAATCTTTGCAGTTACGTCACCAGTTACTTAGTCATTGTGCTGGACACGAGTGTAATAACATCCAGAACTAACTTTTAATAAATACAGTCGATATCTTTTTGAAATTATGTTTAAGTTTTCTAGTTATGATTTTATTGAGTTTTAATTCTAGATAGTAACGAAGTCATTTGCCATTTATCTTTGGCTCAACTTTTACTTTCATCGAGACAATTAAATGTTTTAATGCATTTTTGTGTTAGTAGTATAGTTGTTACCACATGTAATATTAGGTAACAAACTCAATTAGGTTCCAACTACACAAAGTCGTAAATATATCGGAAGAATCATTAATCAGCGAATAAATAACTATTAAAAACTATGCGGAAGATGGTATATTAACATGATACAAACTCACACTGACCGCAGATACGTTACTTCCGGCCGCCATTAGCCACAGATTGTAGAAAGGTACAGATTATGATATAACTCTTACAAAGTACTATGTATTAAATGGCTTTTGGAGATGTGTTTGTGATGTGAACCAAGGTTGAATCCAGAATAAATGATTTTCGATTGTACGAAGAAAAAAAATCTTTCCTTATTGATATAGAAAATTAATACGTACTTTTAAAAATAATGAAATGGACCCAAAAATATTTCAATGGGGAAATAAGAATAGCTTTTGCCTTCGATAATGCCAAAATTAAAGGGAGAAATCATGACTAACCTTTAATTTTTTCAAACAAACACACCAACGTATAGTACTCCATGGACTGCAGAGCACCTTTACTAGACTAAATAAATTATTTTTCTACAATATCCAGACAAAAATTTTGTCTTCCTCAAATACATAAGTGATAAACTTATAAATATTTAGCCAAAGGGTTTTTAATATTTAATGATGACCCGCAATTTCATCCGCACTCATGTTACATACATATATA